>WBNO01017863.1:90000-111892 GCA_013400575.1 Peucedramus taeniatus | reverse complement strand
TCAACAGTTTAGGTTTTTTTCAACCCCTGGAGTGGAAGAGAAATTATCTAATTCCTCCATACCTACCCAAAGAACTGCAAGTTTTGCATGCAATTGCACCCCTTTTATTTGGAGAGGTCATAATGTCTTTTTCCACTCAGTCCAACACAGATTACATTTGCAAGAGCAATTTGCAAGATGGGAGGCACACACTTTGGGGCAGATGTGATGTTTACAGCACTGGTGAGCTCTGGGTCACTGATCAAACCAACAGCAAGTGGCCTGTGGATTCCTAAAAACAGGAGCTGCTTTTAACTCAAAGCTCTCTTTTTTCTTCACCTCAAGGCTGTTTGCAGCCAGCCGCACTCTCGCACACAGAAAACATTCCCATCAGACACTTCCAAGGCTCTGGGCTCAGGGATGGGAATAGACAATTTTAACTGTACATAGAAGTGTGAGTATTCAGCTCACATTTTTCCAGTTTTCCCATCCAGGAAACAAAGACATCCACCTGACTCTGCTGCCAGCCTGCAGCTCTCTCCAAGAGCACAGTAGCCTGGTTTAGGGGTAGCACATCCCCAGATGACCTGCAGCGAGGAGTGGGAGCAGAGAAAAGGAATAGAGGGTGGTGGAGCTGATTCCAGCTGCCGGGTCTCACCACTCCCTTGCTGCCTTCTGGGTCTTCCTTCTCCCCTGCAGCCCCTGGGTGTCCCCACCACCCTGCAGCCTCCCGGACTCCTCTCTTCTCTGCAGCTCCTTGCATTGCCCTGCACATTTGCAGCTCCATGTCCTCTCTCTGCCATCAGCCCCTGGGTCTCCAGTCTCCCAACTCTTGGGTGTCTCCTCTCCCCCTGCAGCTCATCGGGCACGGGTCTCTGCACCCTCTGGGTCTCCCTCTCCCCTGGGTCTTCCCCTCGCTCCTGCACTCACACTTCCCCTTGCCGGGTGTCAGGTCTCTTAATTCAGCCTCCGAGTCTCCTCCTTCCTTGTTTTCCCCCGGGTATCCTCTCTCCTTTGCAGTCTCCAAGCCTCTCCTCTCCCTCGCATTCCCTCGGTTCTCCCTGCCCCTCTCGGGTCTCCCTTTTCCTTGCAATCCTCCGGGTCTCCATTCTCCCTTGCAGTCTCCAAGCCGCCTCTCCCTGGCATCTCCTCGGTCTGCTTTGCAGCCTCTAAGAATCCTCTCTCCGTCGAACCCCCCAGCGTCTTCCTACTCCCATGCATCCTCCGGGATGCATCCCCTCTCCTTGTAATTCTGTCCACGCCTCGCAAACCCCCGTTCTTGGCCAGCCCCGCACTTTCGGCGTTTCGAGGGGCTCCACCGGGCCGCTGTCCCCTTCCCACCTCTCCCGACAGTGGCTCGCACACCCCTGCGGTTCCCGCTTACCTCCACCCGGGCCGGGCTGCGCGGGGACCGCGGCCGCTCTGGCGGGGCGGCCCCGGAGCCGCCTTATATGCGGCCCCCTCTGCTTTGATATGCGGAGTGATGTCAGCTCGGATTAGCATAACAAAAGGCTCCGCGCCCCGCGGATGCCCTCGCGGGCAGGCCCGGGGCCCCGCGGGGCTCCGCACATTCCCCTCCCCGCACCCCATCCCGGCACAGCCCCGCGGGAGCGCGGCCGGGAGAGGGGGGAGGGGGCTTGGCCGCCGCCCCCGGGGATGGCGAGAACCCGGCGGGGCTCAGCGGTGTTATTTTAATGAGCGGTCAATGATTAACATTAGCGACAAAAACAGCGAGGTAGTGTTTTCGCCCGAACGCTGCC
This sequence comes from Peucedramus taeniatus, assembly GCA_013400575.1. Classification (NCBI taxonomy): domain Eukaryota; kingdom Metazoa; phylum Chordata; class Aves; order Passeriformes; family Fringillidae; genus Peucedramus; species Peucedramus taeniatus. Next base: position 110,153 of record WBNO01017863.1, on the reverse strand, counting down.
GGGGGTGCTCGGCGCTCGGAGCTGAGTGGCCGCTGCCCCGAGAAAGGACAAGGATACTTGTGCGCTCTGCCAGGGAGATTTGGTTCTCCTGCGAGAGTAAGGAACGACCCGGGGTAGTCCCTGCTCAGGTCGTACCTCACCGCGTCCGACTGTCAGCCTGCAGGTTCCGCAGCCTCTTCTCTCATCTGTCTACAATCGGTGGAAAGAGCAGATGTTGAGGTCTGGTTTTTGCTTTCAGGTCGGTTTCGGGGTTGGAAGCTTGATGACTGCCTGCTATCGAAAGAGGAAGGAAAATATCAAAAGAAGAAAAGAAAAGGAAAGGAAAGAAAGGGGAGGAAAAAGGAAAGATAGTAGAAAAACGGAGAAGGAGAAAAGAAAAAAAAAAGAAAAAGAGAAAGAAAGAAAAAGAAAAAGGAAAAAAGTACACAAGAAAAAAGGAAAATAAAAAATAAAAAGGGAAAAAGAAAGAAAAATGAGAAGAAAAATAAAATTTAAAAATTAAAAGAAAATAGAAAAAAAGAAAAAGAAAAAAGAAAGGAAAAAAAACAAATGTATACAAGAAAAGAGGAAAAGTAAAAAGTAAAAAGGGAAAAAGAAAGAAAAATGAGAAAAGAAAAATAAAATTTAAAAATTAAAAGAAAATACAAAAAAAGAAAAAGAAAAGGGAAAAGGGGGGAAAGAAAAATGGAGAAGAGAAAATAAAAAGAATAAAAACAAAAATGAAAAAATAAAAAAGAGAGTAATAAAAAGGAAAAATTTAAAATAAAATAATAATAATAATAAAAAATAAGGACAAATTAACAAAGAAAAAAAGGAAAAAGAAGGTAAATAAAAGGGGAAAAAAAAAAACAGAAGGAAACACCTTAAAACCCTGTAAGAAAGAAAAGCACAATTGGCTTCTGAACTTAAGGCCTCATGAGTCTGAATTTAAGACATCTGTCAGCTATAGGCTCTGAAAAAATGGATGCTGGTTGCAAAAGTACTCATGTATTTTTTTTCATTTTGTTTCATTTCATTGGGTTTCAGGTGAAAGGAAATAAGAGAATAAATGCTTTAGTCCCTGGATCAAGACACACACAACAGTTTCCTTACGGTCTATTTTCAGGACAGCTATTTATATAGGATAATTTTTTTGTGTCTGTGTCCCTTTGATGATTGCATTCATATACACAAGTCACAAAAGGTCCTGTGTGAACTGCAAAGAACCCTGTATACGCAATCCCAAATTCCCAAAGTCATTATGATATTTGTTTAATACCAGGTTTTGCCAGCAGCTTTGCACACTATGTCCATTTTACTTTGTGTGACAGTTGCCCAGAAGTACTCAAGCTGCTCCAAACTTCCATTTCCCTGGCCCTTCTCCCATCCCACTGACCACCAAAAATATGCACCTATGAGGAGGAGGTTTTGTCAGGGTTCTACAGGAAGGGCTTATTTACATGGGGAAATTGCCTGGTATATCTATTGCAGTCTGACTTGATGTGCAAATGCTCTGTTTTCTGTATCAATAACATTTTTTTCCAAATTACCTTAACCTTTAAAGGGCAGTAGGGAAAATGCCGTTGTTATTAGTCAATAGGTATAGAAATAGTAAGTTGTGGCAGTTGTAATACTCATGATTATGCAGTAGGCACCTGCTGTGCTCAGAACTGTGCAAACAACACAGCTAGATGAGTCCTTCCATAGGATCTTCATGGTCTTCATATTGGTGCTGAGAGATGACTGACCTTAATGGGTGCTGAGAGGTGATGGTGTGGAGTAGTGTCTTGGTTTGAAAAGACAGGTGTCTGCTAAGGAAGGCAGGAGCCTCCTTGAAATGAAAATGCAAACCCTCTCCCTCTGAATTATTATAATTTTGAAATTAAGGGGGCTCCCAGGCAAAGATATGGGAGTAGGAATAACAGTTCTTTACTAGGAATAAAAAAATTAAAAAAAATTTAAAAAAAAAAAGGTAAAGATAAAAATAAGAATGCAGTAATACAAAACAACACAGAGTCACATTACAACCTACACAGAGTCACAATACAACCTGACACCCTGTGGGTCAGGGTGTTGGTAGCAGTCCAATTGGAATTGTGGCTGCAGCCCTCCTGGAGTGACAGATGTGGTTCTGTTGAAGCAGTGATCCTGTAGAAGGGTGTAGTTTTCCTCTGAAGCTCCAGTGGTGGTGTAGATGGGCCTGGTCTTCCTTTGGGAATCCATTGGAGAAGACAGTTGCTTCTCTGGGAATCCAATGGGAAAAGGCTCTCTCTGGTGTTTGGAGTCTCAGATTATATCCAGGTAGGAATGCTTGGCTCCTCCCTCTGGACAGAACTTCTCCCAATGGGATGATGTAATTTTATCAGTCATGCAGTGACACTCAATGGCCCATTAACAGAGATATTTTCCAGAGGGTGGATTGGTCTTGGAAGAGATAAAGAAAACTGCCCAATTAACAGAAGATAACTGCCCCACCTCTAACAGATGACACTAGAATACACACTCCCAGCCACATCTTGCAATCTAAGACAAGTAGAAATATGGAAAGAAGGAAATGGTTCCAATCTGTGTGGTTTTCTGGAGTGCTAACAGTTTGTTAAGGCTCAGAATCACGGAATCATTAAGATGAGAAAACCCCTGTAAGATCATTGAGTCCAGCACTGCCAGGGCCACTACTATAACATGTCTGACATGGGGAGGAATTATTAAAAAATGGCACTGGAGTACAAGTATCTACTTGTTGCAGCATCCATGGGAGCTACTTGTCCATGTGTTCATCATGACAGAAGGACATAGGAGATACAAGTGAAAAGGTGGGCCAAGGAGAAAGAAACCAGAAGGATGCATACATGAAGGATATAGGATAAATACGCCCTGCACTATCCACATGCATCCAGGAAGTTACTCAGGAAGAGCCTTGGGAAGTTTAAAACCGTTCCAAACCTTTAATCTGAGAAATTTTGTGCACAGTCAAGCCCTCAGGCTTGATATGCCAAACTTTCAGCACATATTTTAAAACTCTTTATGTGACATGCTGTGTTCTAAGTGCTTTGATGAATCAGGGAAGTCCATTGTTGAATTGTTGCAGTTTTTTGTCTCCTGCTCCTCATGCACACATTGGGGTGCAGGTCTGGTGTGGCCTGCTTTTGGGGCACCTGGGAGGTGGGGAGCTGCCAAGGTGTGCATGTGAGGGTTTATTTTACTGGACCTGGGTGCTGAACCAGTAATCTAAATCTAAAAGTTCAGCAGTCATTACCTTTCCTTCTGCTTCTGTGGGTCAAAGCTATTACCATTTACATCAGCAGGAGACAAAGATTCACCATTTTTAATGGGCTTTTCCTAAAACAGAACGGATCAAACAAATGTGACAATTAACAAATCAGAGCTGAGGCTTTCCATTGGCATTTAAGCCCCAGGGAAGCAAGTGGGTGTCACTGTAGGACACAAGACACACGATGCGGAGCAGTTCTGTTCAAGGCAAACAAAAAAACTGTTTATTAAAAAATCTGACTCCATATTTATATCTTCTTGAAATGTTAGTGTCATTGGAGGGTGACAGTGCCACTCCTCAATGTCACTGGGCTACCCAACAGTCCATCAGGTTGCTTGTCCCCCATAAAAGAATGTAAACAATAAGTAATTTACATAAAGTTTGTGAGAAAGTTTAGTGCAAAGAATGCAAACATCAGAAGGCTTGAGAAAACTTGAAAAATTCAGGGCAACAAGTGGATGCTGAGTAAACAACCCACTTTGGCTTTGCAGACTGCAAAGAAAGATTTCACAGAGTGTGGCTGTATCCATCCATTAATAGAAGAAGAGGCAGGTAGATAAGATTTTCTGGATTGCATTTCCTAACTGACCTAGTTATTAGACTTAAATGTTCAGAAAATCTTCTTCTTTAATCTTTAGAAATATGTTTGGGATGCTGTAAGAAATTCATTATGTCAGAAAGATAACTGAATTGGAATATAAGGCTTTATTGTCATATGTTGCACCAGGTAACCTCCAAAACATGAAGACCTCTCCAAATCTACCAGCAAGTCCATGTAGGATTTACGAAGAGTGTCTATGGAGCTGGGACACAGAATCATAGAATAATTTAGGTTGGAAAAGTCCTACAAGATCACGAAGTTCAAGCATTCCCCCAGCACTGCCAAGCCCACCACTAACCCATGTCCCCAAGTGCCACATCCACACAGCTTTTAAATCCCTCTTGTAATGGGGACTTCAACACTACCTTGGGCAGCCTGTGCCAGGGCTAAACAACCCTTTGGGAGAAGAAATTTCTTGTAATATCCAACCTTAACCTCCCATGGTGAAACTTGATTCTATTTTTCTGGTCTTATTGCTTGATACTTTGGAGAAAAGACTGACCACCTCCCTGCAGTGTCTTTTCAGGCAGCTGCAGAGAGTGATAAGGTCTCCTCTGAGCTTTAGAAGACTGACATCAGTCTTAAAAGCTACCATGGACAGCACAGGTGAGATTCCCTGCACCCAGACTTCAGCTACACCTGTCCCTGACTTCAAATGCAACTCAGCAGGAGTGACTCTCACTCAAGGAGTCCTGCAATCCCTTGCAAAAGTCCTAAATCTGTTGCAGACCTTCCCAGACTTGTGCTATATAAACCATAGCTCTGCCACTGCGAGCAAGATACCACACAGGTGCTGAACTCAACAGGATTTCAACCAAACACAGACACAAAAAAGGCATATTCTGTTACTAATGTCCTAGGACCACCCATGCACCCTTCAGCAGCATTTCATTTATCATTTGTTTTCATGTGTTTATCTCCTCTCTCTCCCTCTTCTTCCATCCCTGCCAGAGAAGAAGACATGGATGACTCAGGAAAACATTATACATCTGCAGATCCAGGACTCCACTGTAAACTGTGTTGGAGCAGGGGTCCATGCTCATTCATTTTAAAAATGAACAGCAGTGTGCTGAGTCATGGCACTCTCCAAATATTTAATGACATGATATAATTATATGTATTGTGGGGTGTGGTATTACAGTTTTATCAGTGAATTTCAAGATGCTGTGTGCTATGAATGAGCTACAAAAGCTTTCATCCTCCCAAAGGGGTTAGAGTAGCATTTCACCCAGCATTAGTGTGTGTTCTTCATGTGGCAGCCAAAGGAGCCATGGATAAATGCTCCCAATGAATTTTTTAAAAATTGTTTAGCTGGGACCAATGGCTAGAAGGTGCCCAATCATGTGACAGGATGCCATTCCTACATTCTAAACAAGTATTCTGGCCATCTTGAGGCACAGGCTCCAGCTACAAATATAAATAACTTTGAGCTAGTGGCCATTTATTGTCCCAAAGCACAATTGGGAATGGAAAACTAAGCTCCATTACACACACTCTGCATCAGGAAACATCTTTCTTAAATTCTCCAAGCTCTGCATTGACTTTAGTGAGTAGTTTTTTGGTGAGAAATGATGTATAATAATAAATTACAGGTCAGTGACAGGTTTGTGCCCTTGACCCTATTTACTAGTTAAGCAGATACAAGTTTTTCACTGGTTTCCTAAGTTTCAATTTCAGGCATTGATAGGGACATTTTTAAAAAAGGCTCTGCCACCTACTAAAAGTAAGCTAAATTATTACCATATGAATTTTGAATATTCACATACATACTTTATTTTCTGACAGGGAGAACAAGAAAAGACTGTTTGATGCTAAAATAATTTTCAAAATGCTGAAGAGCAGGAGCATATATGAAAAAGTAAGGACTTAGAAAGCGAAGTTCTTCCAAATTAAATCAAGACTAGGGAACATAATTGAGGAGTCATTGCTTTGGACTGCCTCATAGCAAGCATTGTTACTTCTGAGGGGCAAATACATTGGTACAAGATTAATCTGTACAGCATCCAGGGAGAAGTTCCACATCTCTGGGAAGAGGATGATAGCTTCTGATACAAGATGGGTTTTTTTTAACATGAGGTTGTTCTGAAGCCAGGCAGTGGGTTAATAAAAGAATACACTTTGGCAGGGGCCCAGCAGGGACTGGGATGGCAAGGAGTGTCCCTGCAGATGCAGAGGAGAGATGTGTGAGCATCTATCACAGCCACACTTCATCATGCATGGAGGGGGTGCAGCTCTGGCTGTGCCTCAGCAATGCCTGGCAGCTCTAAGGTAAATAACAAAGGTTTTTGTCCCAAGATGTTGCAGTCAGAGGGAGGCAAAACCTCTGTGGTTCTTCTTGTAGTGCCCAAACCCTAGAGATGGAGGCCAGGTCCTACAGAGGCCATATGCAAACTGCCTTGTACCTATAGTATAGACAGCTTTACAAGGGGATGAGACCACTCTTTGTCCTTCCTTTGGCATACAAGGCCACCTCTGCAAATCAGAAAGATTGCAGCAACCTGAAATTTCTCCTCCACCAGACATCTTGCAGAAAATTACGGGATTTTCCAGTGTGAAATGAAAGCCTGAAGGATTATTCTGCCTTCATTTTCCTCCTGCCCTTAAATATCAGACATTTTTGTGCAGTAGCATCCCAATTATCTGGCTGTAAAGGTGTAGCCACAATCCATTTTCCCTAAATTTCAGTGGCTTTTGTCTCCCTTGCCTTGTCTTTATTATCATCAGTCATCACCTATGCTGTAGGAGTGCCCATTCCATGCCCAGTTCAAGCCACAGCAGCGACCAATTCTTGACCCACTGCACCAGCCCAGCTCCCATCACCAGCCAGAGAAAAATCAAAGCAGTTTCTTGACTTTTGTGCCTTTTGGCTGGAGACCAAGTAAGCCTGACCTTCCACCCCTGGGACTGACCAGAAAAAGCTTCTCTTCCAGACCAAAGGTCCCACACATACCCCAACACTGCCTTTTAAAGGCTAATAAAAACCAGCTGTCAACTCCTCTCTCCAAAGCTGAATGCTCCCTTCAGGGTGGAGGAGTGCTTTCCCTTCCCTGAAGAAGTGCAGTAACCCCTCCTTTGCTGCAGTGCTGGAGCTGGAGTCCTCCTTGCAGGGGGGCTTGGCTGTGGCATAATTAATAGCAGTGATTTGCAAGACTGGAGAGAATGACACCAGCTGGAAAGGATAAAATGCATAAATTATCTTTTTAGAATAGGAGGAATAATGTAAAATGTTCAAGACGGTGCCTTTCATTATTGTCTCTGCTTTGCAGCTGCTGGCTGAGAGTAGAAACTCCTCATCATAAGCAAGATATTTGTTAGACATGCTGTTTCTACCCAATTTTATTCTAGTCTCTGATCCCAACATTAATTCTGACTCTGTGATGTGAAGCAGGGAGCAGGAGAAAGCTGTGCCAGGTTTTGCTCTGAGTCATGGGTCTTGGGACAATCTCATGCAAGGCAGTATGAGGTCCATGTTACCCAAAGGGTTTTGGAGAGTTCTCAGACAGTACTGACCTCCAAAAAAGAGGGTGGACTTTTTGCAGGGCCTAAGACAGTCACCCCTGCTATTATATCTCCTAAACAGGTACTCCAGTGCTTCAAAATTAAGATTTCTGTAGCCTAAGTGGAAACTGAACATCTCTGCAAACCCATCCAGACACAAATGTCCCTACTGAAAGGACATTCTTCTTCCAGGTAACAAGCAATAGAACAAGAGGAGATGGCCTCAAGCTGTGCCAGAGGAAGTTTAGATTGGGGATTAGGAAAAATTTCTTCTTCAAAATGGTTGTGAAGCCCCAGAACAGGCTACCCAGGGCAGTGGTGGAGTCCCATTCCTGGAGGGATTTAACAGATCTAACAGGATGTGGCACTTGGGGACGTGAGCTAGTGGTGAGCTTGACAGTGCTGGGAGAACAGTTTGACTTCATGATTTTACAGATCTTTTCCAACCCAAATGATTCAGTGATTCTATGGTTCTCTGACACATTTTTAGATTAGGCAAAGCAAAGCAAGACTGAGATGGGCCATGGGTCACCTTGGTGAGTTGCAGTCCACAGTGGTGGAGTGAGAATGCATGATCCAGACTTCCCCAGTCCAGACTGGGGAAGGATCTCAAAGCAACCTGCAGTGCCCCAGCTCAGCCAAGTACTTCTGTTTGCAACTGTGAAAAAAAGCTGCTTTTTGATGGAAACTTAGGACAGCAAGGAGATGAATGGCATGATCACCTTATGACCTGGCTTGACAAGAGCTCACAAGGTAGCAGAGAAGGTAGCAGTGAAGGTACCATTCTTTGAAACTCAGACTGGAACAATTTGGACAAGGAAAACCTCTCTCCAATATACCCTGGGCCATGTAATTATAAACCATAGACAACACCAGACTTTTATGGTTTTACCTGAAATCTTTGCTTTTCTCAGGAGTCAATTCATACATCTGTCTCACTCAATCCTTTGCTGACTTGGAAGTATAAATTTTGAAGCAAATCTGTACAGCTCAAGTGGGGTCTATTTTTCAAGCATCCATGTCCCATTTAGTCCCTGCTAATACTCTAGGTGTCATTTTCTCCCTGCTGAGACACAACTGTGGATACCCAGAGTTCCTCATTTGCTTGCACTATTGGGAGACCAGCACACAAAAACACAGTCTGATTTATGTAGGCATTCTTTAAGACATGCTTAAGACATTCTTGAGATGTCCAGCCTGAGTTATCTTCCTTTTCAATTGGTTTAATTAAAGAATGATATTTAAGGGGATGCTATGAAAACCTTTAATCCTTTACTAGAAGCACCCAGGCTTGGTTGTTATGCTCTTATCCTAAACCACCAGGAAGACACCTGAGATGAATCTTTTTTGTTGACAGCAGGGATTTTTTCCCCTGAGTGATTTCTCTGTAATCCTAGTGTGATTTCTCACTGATTCAACCTTATGGTTCTGTTAGGTTTTCTGTTTACCTACAATCAGGTTTTGGTTTGTCTTCCATATTGGGGTATGTTCATCATAAAAACATTGTGAAATAGATTCTGAGCAAAGAATAGCACTTTTAAGGTTATAATATGGATTTATAGCCTGAGTCAGCACTGAGTTACTTGAATTTTATTTCAGAGTCATTTCAAGGATTAATTATAGGCTGGCACAAAAGGTTAGACAGGTATTTGTTCCTTTTGCTTCATGGTATCATCACTCTTGAATAGCAAAAGCTGCTAGAGATTCCTTACTCACTTAATTGTGAATTACTTAATTGTGAATTGGGATCTACAGAACAAATATTCATGAAGATATTTTAAGTGAGGAACTCTGTAGGGTAAATGTTCATGAAGCTTGTTCTCTCCTCAGCCTAATACAAGGCATATTTGAAAGCCATGTGTCACTTTGTTCACAGAGTCAAATGCTTGTCAGCATGAGTACAGGAAGTTCATTAAGGTGAAACATGGGAAAAAGAAATGGGGTCTTGTTCGAGCCACCTTACTTGCACATATCCTCACAGCCACCAGTGCTGATAAACATGGAAGCTCAGCTGCAATGTGGAGTGGCCACAAAAGCCTGAAGACAGTGCACAAAACTGTCTCTTCTGATACCATGTCCTCACCAATCTCTGTGAGGTGAGTTAAGCAGAACTCTGGGTGTCTCTAGAGGATGTGCCTGACAGGGAATGGTCATACTGGCATGACTTAGCTGGGGTTGTAATGCTGCTTCATCAGCTCACAGAGACTTGGGACATGAGTCCTATAGGGGATACCCCACCCCACCTGCCTAACATGCTGTTTCCCTGGAAGTGAAGGTTGTTATACTAAATTTAATGAGAAATAATAAAACCAAAGAGCATACCACCCTCAGAGTAAATAATTTCTTGAAAATATCTGATCTAAATCTACCCTCTTTCAGTTCAAATGAGTTTTTCTTTCTCCTATCACTATCTGCCCATGTTAAAAATCACTCTTCAAATCTTTTATAAGCCCTCTTTAAGTACAAAAAGACAACCATGAGGTGTCCCCAGAGTCTTCTCTTCTCCAGGCTGAACACCCCCATCTCTCAGCCTGTCCCCAAAACAGGACTGCAGCCCTCAGAGCACCTTCACAGCCTCCTCTCGACTCACTCCAGCAGCTTTGCATCCTTCTGATGTTGGGATCTCTAGATATGGAAGCAGCTGGGCAGGTGGGGTCTCACCAGAGCCAAGCAGAGGGGCAGAATCACCTCCCTTGGACTGCTGGTAAAATAGTACCAAAACATGGACATCAGGCCTCTGTGATTTATTCCAATCTGCTGCATTGGTATAGCTGCCTAATCCAACAGAGCCACAGCCAGCACATGGGTGTGCATGTGCTTTAACAGTCACTGCTGGGAAGCACCACCCTCTAAAAACCCAAGAAGTTTAGATGTCATCCCAAAGGATGCATTCGTACAAAGGCTGAGGGCTCTAGGCTGTAACCATTTTGGGATATATTCCCTGCTCCTCTGCAGAATGGAGATCTAACCCAATGCTTTCTTCTTGTCTTTCAGTTTCTGAATCTAGTCCTTGATTGGCTCAGCTGAAAGCTCTACTAATATCAACAGGACATGATCAGTTGTGAAAAGCCACAGCCTTGATAAACTACAGTAATTCATATTCACTGAGGAACTACTTCTCCCTCTTGGTGCTCTGTTTATACCTCCCACAGCTGTGATAACAGTAAGACTTTTGCTACAAGAACAACCCAGAACTTGCTACTTCCATGTGAAAACATAACAGTTTCAGTTACTGACTCATCCTAATACCCTGTGGGACAACTCCTATATTTTTACACTTTTAAAACAATTTGTACTTCCCTGTTCTTCTGTCTTCTGCTCTTTTTTCCTTCAGCACAAAAAGGGCATGCAATGTTCTTTGGTTGTTGTTTCATTTCCTTGCTTCTTTTGGTGGTTTGGTCGTTGTTTTTTGTTTTTTTTTAACTGGAGAAGGTGAGCCAGGGAAGGAGCATATCAGAGCACATTAAGGCTGACAGTGGAATGGCAAGCAGAAAATATATGTGGCAGAAAGCATCTCTGAATAAACAATAATTAACAAAATAAAATAAAAAAAATAAAAGCAGCAGAAAGCTTTCTTTCATTCAACCAGGCCAAAAAAGTAAAATTTTGGCAAGAAATAATCTGAGAAAGTGCCTGAAGAGCCGGAATTAGGTTCTGTATCATATAGAAGAGCCAAAAATGTATTTAGCCACAAAGGGCATGTGATGCATTGCAAAATGCTTCAAGAGAAGATATTTAAAGGGTGGGATGGTTGACATGGAGAGGGAAAGGGGGGAGGGGGGGGAGGCATTGCAGTGGGAAGAATATCTTTAGCCTTCAACAACAGCCACTAAAACATCCCAAATGCTCTGCCTCCCCAGAGGTGACAAGGGTTGAAAGTTTTGTGCAGGATGGCTTTTGAGGGATAATATAATCTCATTTAAATTTATTTTTAACTGTTCCTTTCATAGTGAGAAGGAAAAGCCCAAAGATAGGGCCTGATTCAGGGATGTCAGTAAGATCTGGATTAATGGGGTTTGGATTGGACCCATGGTGTAAAATACAATGCTCCAATCTAGCCATAAATTAAGTAACTTCCATTAATGTTTATATTTCCTTTAATTTATTTAACCAAGAAAGTCAGCAGAGGCCCATAGGTCTCAGTATTAGAATGAACTGGCCAAGACAGAAGCAGATAAAACTCACACCAGTGTAAATCAAAGCTTCCATAAGTTATACCATACTCAAGAAACCATGGGTGAGTAAGGCAATAAAATGTGACCATTTTTACTTTGTTGTTTCATTCTCAGCTCTCACTTTCTGCTAGAGCCAAACAAAATTTCTCCTTTGTCTTTTTAAGAGGTCCTGGAGACAACGGACCAAACTTATTGCAAACCCAGGGTCTAGAGTGGCAGTTCAGGAGTTGGGATTTGCAAGAGACTCACAAATGTTTTGCCTTCCTTTATGACCAGATAATATCAAAGAAGAGATCCAGAAGCTTTATTACTTCTTTTCTTACTTAATGCTGGAAAAGGCTGCACCTTATTAAATCCACATTATGAAAAAACTATTGCAGTCCAGCATTGTTTTGCCCTATATAATTTGAGTTTTTCCACATATAGACAGCTGTCTATATCCTGGAAATGAATGTGCTTAATTTTTCCCATCTCAGGGTGCAAAGAGTCATGGTGCCCCCCTGCAGAGGAGCTGGTTCAGCACCTCACCTTCCCTAGAATGAGACTGCAGAGACACTGTGGATACGGTTTTCACCAGAGCAGATTTTTAATCTTTGAAAGTTCATCTTGGCAAGTAGCCCTTTTCCCATCCAGTCATTGAATCAACCTCCTCTGGCCTTTTGGGTGTAGCAAGTGCTCCTCCCCTCCCCTCCCTGAGAAAGCTCCACTCCAGAGAAATTGAGTTTTCCCAGAAAGACCACTTAAGTTCAGGTTGGTTTTGGATCTGACAGCAGCTGCAACCCCCAAGAAACCACTGGTCTCCAGAAAACCTGGGGCCAAACTCATCCACTCAGGGGCTCATGTTCCACCAGATCAGAATGCCTTTCAGTTGTCTCCTAAGGAGAAACTAAGGTGAGAACTCAGTAGAATCACGGAGTCATTTAGGCTGGAAAAGAGCTACAGGAATGTTGAATCCAACCAGTAAACATCCAATCCAGTCAGCACTGCCACTAACTTATGTCCCCAAATGCCACATCTACACGGCTTTTAAATCCCTTCAGGGATGGGGACTCTACCACGGCCCTGGGCAGCCTGTGTCAGGGCTTCAGAGCCCTTCTGGGGAAAAAATTTTCCCTTTTATCCAATTCAAATCTCCCTTAGCACAACTTGAGGCTGTTTCTCCCTTTCTATTTCTTGTTCCCTGGGAGCAGAGTCCCCAGCTGGCTCCACCTTCCTGTCAGGGAGTTGTAGAGAGTGAGAAGTTCCCCCAGGAGCCTCCTTTTATCCAGATGGAGCCCCCCCAGCTGCTCTTCATAGGACTCATGCTGTAGATCCTGAGCACAGCACAGACACAGCTGACTCATGGACAAGGATTTACTGAGGGGAAAAATATCTACCATGAGGACACACTGCATCAGGGAAGGCAGAATGGGAACTACTGATGTACCAGCTGCCCACAGATTCCCCATCTCTGAAATGGGGAAAATGCTAAAGAGAAATGAAATGCTAAAGAGAAAAGGCCTGATGAAAGGGGGTGACACTGTCTTGCAGTTATGGTGGGATGGAGCAAGCACAGTTCCACTTCAGCCCACCTTCTCTAGCCTGGAAATAAACCCTTTCTGATGTGGTGCCTCCCTGTATCTATTTTTTTTAATCTCAACATAATTGTTCATACTTAAGCACGCAGCTTTAAATATAGCTAAATCAGCATGAGGTGGATTCTGATGGCAGCTGATGAGCTATTCTTCCATGGATGCTGCTGCTCCTCTTCAATGGTCTGTAGGTCACCCATGGCACTCATGCACCTCTGAGTGTAAAAGATGATAGTGTAGACATGTTCAGGCTCCAAAGAACACAACAGATGGCTCAGTGCCTAGGATGCTATAAGGGACTCCTAGGAAAGCATCCAATCCCAGATCCATCCCCAATACAGTTTGGAGAAAGGATGTTCCCTCCTAGACCTGCTTATCACTCCCCTTTGCCTGGGACAGAAGGGGTGGAAGAGAAGGAGAAAGCACACTTCATTAAAGCAATGCAGCACAAAACCTGGACACATGTTCTCATCTGGAAAGCAAGTGTAATAGTACTTTCCTAGCCTGCTGGGACACAGTGAGAGGCCGTTAAAGACTTTTGCAATTATCAGATACTTTAGCCATGAACATCCTCCTGAGAGCTTAAAATTGATGGGATGAGGTATCATGACTGTACAAAACTCTAATCTATCAAAGCAATAATCTATGGAAGAAAGACACTTTACTACAGCAGATAGTGATTCATGATGGATTCTACCAATTGTCCACAGGAAAACAGTATTAATAAAATATGCTGACATGACAGATTAATAGCTTAGAACTGCAGTCCAGGAGAGGTTAGACTCGCCTATCCTTCCTCTGGGGTTCTTAACAAGAAGGAATTAAATAAATATTATGAACTGAAGATTAAATGCAAGTAATATTAAAGCAAGGCTTTGGTCTGCATGGAGACTGTAAAACTGGTATCATGGGACTCATTGTTTAATGTGCTGCAGTGACACCACTATAACACTGCACTCTGTGCAGATGAAGTGTGGCTCCTGCTGCTCATGCTGCCAACCCATCCCAGGATCTGAGAAGCCAGATGTGCTCCTCTGGCTGTGGTACCACCTCTGGCAGCATCATGGGCCTGATCCTTCTCCTCCTTTGTATATCATTGTGATCACTCCCATCCTAAAAATAACCCTAAAAAATAACCAAAAGGGTAATGGTTTGTTTGTTTATTTGTTTGTTTGTTTGTTTGCTTTAAACTTTTTTTAAGTGAAACAGAAAATCTTGTTGGAGCTTATCACTGCTAAATAATTTGTTGTGAGGCACATGATTTCACCTCATGTCCATATTCTTCTCTTGGACTTTTCTGTTTAGATTCCAACAGAAACTGGGTGGAGATAAAGGAACAGTGGTTATTCACACCAGATCATTAAAAGCACTTAGAATAATTGTCTAAGATGGTTTAGAACTTCCATAGTCAGTGGAGGGAGAGAAGATGCTCCAAAAGCCAATTGGGAGCCCTGGAGCTGAGGTCAGAACTGGCATTTGGTTGGAAGCTGCTGTGTTTCAGGTAATGGCTGGTCCTATCCAACCCTAATCATGAAACCTTGCCCAAAAAAGGTTCTATTTGCTTCACCCTTCTCCAGCATTCAAGCAATTGGATGTCTAATTCAGTTGGCTCTCCTTCCTCTGAAGGTGATGGACAGTGCAGTCCCTACCAAACCACTGCTCTGCAGGGGTCTGGAATAAGCCTTTCCCATTTCAGAAAGCATAATCAACAGCACTTCAGGAGAATTCTGGAAGTTTGGATCTCTGTTTTGGAAAAAGCAAAACAGAAAAGGAAGAAAGGAAGGAAGAAGAACAAGAGTGGGGGAAAAAAAGAGAAGGAAAAAAGAAAAGAAGAAAAGAGAGAGGGAGGGGGAAAGGGAGAAGGAGAGGAAGGAAAGCATGAAGAAAGCTACCTTTGTTCTTTGTTATATTAATTTTAAAACACCATGCTGGTAGCAATATATTGGCCTCATTACACAAAGACAGTAAGATCCAGCTAGCTCATAATTCCACGAATAAAGATCATGATTTTTCAATAAAAATTAAGGCAGTCACTGATCCATAGCCTAGATTTCCTGCTTGGAGTGGAATTGTAAAATATGATGATCAAATTTGGTGCAAAACAGCGCAAATGTGCAAACTAAGCCAAGTAAAAATATACTCCACCTCTTGCCACTGTCATATGGGACAGGACCAGGTCCTGTATCAGAGCACCCCAAACCACCTACAGCCATTGTGAAGAGAAATACCTTTTTTTAAGCTGTATGGAAAGTCTTTGCTCATGATTTTATGTGTAACTTTTTTGGCAACATAGAAAAAGAGGCACAGAGGGGCTTGACTGAAAACTGATGACACAATCTCTCTCTGCTCTTAGCATTTTGGCATGCAGCACAAAAGCATTTCTGAAATCCCTCCAGTATCCAGATCTGTACCTAGAATCTTTTTAGGACTAATATAAAAAGTGTATGGTAGACTAGAGGCAGGTCTACTCAGAACATCAAATGAGTTCCCCACCTTTCTATCAGTGAACAATAAAAGGTCAAGAGTCTTGTGTGATATATTTTTGCATCTGGTGGGAAAAAAAAATGTTGATAAAGTATCTTCAACATAATTTCAAATGAATTTGTTTGGTGTTTTCTCGAAGAGCCTTAAAAATGTTGGCAATCGCCTAAGCATGACTACAGGCCTCGTTTAGCCAGTTCCTAATCCCACCACTGAGCCCTGGTCTTCCAGGAACACATGCCAAAATAAAACGTTTGGAAAAAAATATATGTGCTCTTTACTTAGAAGTCTTAAGGCTATCCAGATCATAAATTTGTTTTGGGGTGTGTGGCAATACTTATTCACTCCCAATTGATTGTTTTCTGTGAGGGAGCTTTTCAGCCAAGTTAGAAAGCCAGAAAATGCTGATCATAGTAAATCCATAACATACCTTTAAGTAACAGCTGAAGGTACTCACCAAAACTTATCCTCAGAAAAAAAAAAGGTATAAGAGACATTCATTCAAACATCCTGAGATGATCCCACATCTTGGGCAGATGGGGGGTGGGTGTGTGTGGATTCTGTCCCTCTTCTCTGTTCAGGTGAGACCCCACCTGCAGAGCTGCCTCCAGCTCTGGGCTCCAACATCAGAAGGACATGGAGCTGCTGGGGAGAGTCCAGAGGAGGCCATGGAGATGCTCTGAGAGCTGGAGCCCCTCTGCTCTGGAGACAGGTCAGGAGAGCTGGGGGTGTCCACCTGGAGAAGGGAAGGTTCCAGGGATATGAAAATTGTGGCCTTCCAGTAACTGAAGGGAGCCTGGTAGAAAGACAGAGTGAGGTAATTACAAGGGCCTGGGGGGCCAGACAAGGGGCAATGGCTTCCCACTGCCAGAGGGTGAGGTTAGATGGGATATTGGGCAGAAATTCTTGGCTGTGAGGGTGTTGAGGCCCTGGCACAGATTGCCCAGACAAGGTGTAACTACCCCATCCCTGAAAGTGTTCCAGGCCAGGTTGGACATGTCTTGGAGAAACCTGGTCTAGTGGAAGGTGCCTTGCTCATGGCAGGGTGTGGAACTGGATGACCTTTAAGGTCCCTCCCAACCCAAACCATCTATTAATCACTGATTGTATGATTTGTATCAATGAAGATGACCAGGGGAATGTCATTATTAGAGGGCTGCAAACAAAAAAGCAAAACTCTGGGCAAACCAAGAACATCCGGACTTGGGATTTGAGATGGAGATGAGGATCTTCGGAGTGTCAGCAAAGGGACAGGGCAAGGTACCCCACCCCAAACAAACAGCTTGTGGCCTCACTACAGCTACAATGGTGAAGCTGCTTCTGGGAAGCTTTGGAATGAGGTTTGCTTTCAAGTTTTAATTATTTGAACTTCAAAGTGGAATCAAAAGTCAAAGAACTTGGGCTTGTGGAGCAGAGCTTTTCACGGTCTTCACTATTGCATTTTTCTAAGGGAGGGGTCTGCATCTGCATTCATGTTTCAGTTCACAATAAACCCAAACCAAAGATGTGCTCCAGGTGAGCACCTATCACATGCTGACCAAGACTGGGCCACAGGACCAGCTATAGCTAATTTGAAAATAAAAAAAAAAGCCCTCTGAACTGTGGATGGCAAGTCATCAGCACTTTTTCACTCTGCATAGCCTGGTGGTGTGGATATAGCCAGGCACCCTCACCAAAGAGCTGTGGTTAACGCTGGGGTACGGCTGAAGGCCATGTAAAGAGATACAGAAGCTCTCAGCAGTTGAATTCATAGCCATGTCTATACTGCCAAATAACAAAGTCTAATGAGTGTTCCTGACCCTGAGACCAAGGGGTATGGACCAGTATCCATATTGCTCAGGGCTGCCCCTGTCTTGAGCACAACTCCCTAGAGAGCACATGGCTTCTCCCAGCTCAGGTGTTGCCCCTCTGGCCCTAAGACAATAGAACTGTTTTGTGTGTTTTGGTGAAGTTAAACTGTCTGCAATAATATGTGGGGTGTGCTGCAGACCACTGGAGTGGTGTTTCCTAGCAGGAAACCAATGTTTGAGGGTGTGAAGCCTCTTTGGATATGCTGCATGGGACCAGCAAGGCCGAAACAGGGTCAGACTGACATGACTGCCCGTGAGGACTCTTGAGTTAACCCACTTCAGGCTGGGTATATGGCAAGGGAGTGAGCCATGTCGACCATCAGGATGGTCCAAGCTCATCTTTGGTGTTCTCCTGGTCAGCAATGCAGACAAACCCTTTTTGCTGGGTCAGCCACATATTATGTGCAGGTGAAAGAGGCACTGTGCCTTTTGCACTTTGCACATACAGCTTCCTCTCTTTGCTCCCAGCCTTCAAGAAACTGAAATGCAACGTGGCAAATTCAGGTCTGGGGAAAGAGATTGAAGGAAAACCCGCATCAAACTTCCACTGGTCAAATTCCTCATCTCTTTGAACATGAAACACAAATAAAACCAATATTATAACAAAGGGGACACTAAATTAGCATCCTTAGTGAGTGCACCACACATAGGGTAAGAGACATCTGACCAAACGCAGTCATCATCATGTCCCCTTGTGTTTAAACTAGTCATGTCCAGCTTACCTTGAAGTCAACATAGAAAGAGGGACATTGACACACATTTTCTCTGACATGCAGTGTTGAGACAAGATAGATGAGCTGCTCATCAAGAAACTCTCCAAACCAAAGACATCTGATTGCTGCCAGATGAGCAGGTGAGAAGAATCCATGTCCAGAAGGAACCAAGAACCCTTTCATTTACAACACTGCCTCAACTATTAACACTTAAAAGTAACTCTTAGGCACCCAAGACACTCCATTACATGGATGAAGGTGGGATGGGTGAGCCTATGGAGTATATGCAGAAGTAGGGAGTGCTAGACTCAAGATGCAGTGAAGGACATTAAGCAACAGTGGAAATTTGCAGGGTTAAACCAGCATCTCTGTGCAAAGGAGAGTGCATTGTCCGAGCAAAAGCTTTCCAACATCAAGGAGCAGCAGACAAGCTGCAGGAAGAAAAGCTGTGGCAACTGCACTACGTAAGTAGAAAGAATAATACACTGCTTTCCTGTTGGCAGGAGTCCTATATTTCCCTTTCTGGGCATGGGTGAAAGGCAGGTCCTACAACTCCAGCATCCACCTCCTCATGCATGGCTGGTTGGGAAATCCCAATAACTTAGCAAAGGCATTTTTGTAGCTGTGGTGGCTCATGGAAAGGCAACTGACCTGTTCAAACCCACTCTGAACCTCTGAAAAGTGAGCACTGGCTGCCAGGGCAAGAGGCTCTGTAACTTGTGTTTGCAGGATCCAGCCCCAGGAGCAAGGCAAAATTCAACAAGAGGCACATAATTAATTTCAGATGTACCTGTCAAGATGTCACAGACACAGTCCTGGAGAGGAGCAGCATATTATTTGTTTCTCATAATGTAGCAATTATCTTGTTGTAAGAGGGGCTCTCTCCAGTGCTCCCTTGCTGCCTTTTGTTTTCCTTCCACATTGATTCACACATTATTTAACTTTTGACTTGGACACAGCAGGTTAAAGCATTTAACAGCTTGGCTGCTTGCTCAGACAGAGCTAAGAAAGGCAGTGGGGGGAGGAGGTGGCAATTTTTTGCCTTAAATTTTCAAGGTTTCTGTGCTACATTTTTCTAAGGGAGGGACGAAAGAGAAGGGAAGGGGACGGGGGAGTGGGAAATGGCATTCCACAAAGACGGAGTCACATTTTCCAGGATTATAACATGCTCTCTGCTGTCCCCAGCTTTCACTGGGAGATACATTCCTGCTCCACAGTGGAGAAAAGGTCAGTGGTAAAAATTTTGCAGGAACTCCATCATTGTCCTCGTGGGACATGTTCATCAGGAGGAGAGAGTCAGGCGTCTTGCTCTGTCGACAAAAATCCACATCACAAAACATATTATTGGGGGAAGGTGGGGAAGAGAGACCCATGGCCAGATAGAGCCCATGACTTCATTTTGCTGGATTATTTCCCCCTGGCTCACTGGATACCTGTGGAGCCTGAGGGCATGGACAGATGGATGTTTTGCTGAACAAATGATAAAGGCAGGAGAGAGAAAACAGGATGGATGTGATTTAAAGTGCTGGAAAAGTCTCTGCCCCAGGGGAAAATTAACTTTTAGTTTATATAAAGGAAGGTATAACTGTGAACCACTGCCAATTATGGATCTACCTGGGCTTGCCCAAAGCAACTGTAACAGGCAGGGCCAGTGTTGGCCCAGTGGTAGTCACTAAACAGAGGAAGATTTTAAATGTGGAGTAAAGTTCATCACTGCAATAATAACTCAATCTCTTGGATTCAAAATGAGAATGGATGACAAAGTGGTTGAGCTTTGCTAGGAATCATACATGGGTGTGCAGCAAGGGGCTGATAAGGAGAAACATGAAGCATATCTTCTCCAAGGGGGGTTGTTGGTGCTGGTGAAAATGCCTCTTCCTGTTTAAACTGATGTACTCAAAGGAATCCCTCTGAGATAACGGCCTGAGAGGATTGTTTGTAGAAAGGAAAATAATCAAAATCTGTGTGAAAATTGACTGTGTTTCTCTTTTGTTACACAGGCACAAATACAGAC
>WBNO01017863.1:0-87500 GCA_013400575.1 Peucedramus taeniatus | reverse complement strand
CTTCCAGGCATGGGGCAGTCACAGCTTCTCTGGACAATCTGTGCCAGGGCCTCACCACCCTCACAGCCAAGAATTTCTGCCCAATATCCCATCTAACCTCACCCTCTGGCAGTGGGAAGCCATTGCCCCTTCTCCTGTCCTTCCAGGCCTATGTCCAAAGACTCTCTCCAGCTCTCTTGCAGCCCCTTTAGGCACTGACAGGGGCTCTAAAGCCTCCCCAGAGCCTTCCCTTCTCCAGGCTGAACACCCCCAGCTCTCCCAGCCTGTCTCCAGACCAGAGGGGCTCCAGCCCTTAGAACATCTCTGTGGCCTCCTCTGGACTCTCTCCAGCAGTTCCATGTCCTTCTGATGTTGGTCACCAGAGCTGGAGGCAGCTCTGCAGGTGGGGGAAAGCAGCAGAATCCCTTGCCTCAAACCACTGGCTGCGTCGTATGTGTGTGGGATCTGGAAAATTCAAGAATTCTTTTCTTCATGTTTTGGGAGGAAAATGAGGGAGGACAACTCCCCAAGAGCTAGTTTAATACCATTTTGCATGGAAAACAATGTAAATTTTTTCTCTCTGCCAAGGCTGTTTCTGAAGCTGTTCTGGAATAGGCATCATTTTCCTGAAAATTGAATTTTGTGGATGTCAAATTCCCCCAAATTATTTACCTTGTTTCCCTGCACTGAAGGAAACATTCTTGCATTGTCTGAAGGCCAAACAGAACTGCCACCCATCCCTACCTGCTGCTATTCATGCAGTGCCAGCAGCAGATAAGATAAAGGAATTTTTAGTCTTGTTACAACTGAAAACAAAACACACCAGCAGGTATCATTTAGGCACTTACCTGGTTCCATGGAGTCAGTCCCTGCTCCTGTAAGAACTTGCCCATGTGTTAGGCTTGTGTGCAAGAAGCAGCCCAACTGCAACAGGGCTTGAGATGGTAATATAATTTAATATTTAGAATATAAATCAGCAATCCAGCTTTGGGATTTTTTAAAATAATATTCTCCTAACATGGAGAAACAGTGAATGCTCCATTTCCTAACATGAATCCTGTGCTGCACCAACTAAACATCTCATGTAGCTCCACAGATGCTACTTGTGCTTATTTAGCTGCCAAGCCTCTAACTCCACTGCCAGGTTCATGGAAGTTCTTGCTATGCTGTGGTCCAGGAGATGGCTCCAAACTCCTCTGTGGTGAAGGCATGACTCTGCCAATGGCAATGTTCCCCAACAACACAGCCCCAGGGTATTGTTGTCGCCCTGATTTTCTCAAGTTTTACTAAGCCTTCTGATGTTTGCATTCTTTGCACAAACTTTCTCACAGCACTTTATGTAAATAACTTATTGTTTTGCATTCCTTTATGGAGGACAAGCAACCTGACGGACAGTTGGGTTGCCCAGTGACATTGAGGAGGTGGCACTGTCACCCTCCAATGACACTGGCATTTCAAAAAGATATATATATATGGAGTCAGATGTTTTAATAAAGAGTTTTTTAGTTTGCTTTGACCAGAGCTGCTCTGTGTCGTTCTTGTGTCGCCCCAGGGTGACATTTAATGACTGAAAAGTGTTGTTAACTCAAATTTGGAGACACCTAAGATATTTGGGGTTTAATGGGTTCTTTGAGGAGTACTGTGTCCAGCTCTGGGGTCCAGCATCAGAAGGACATAGGGCTGCAGGAGAGAGTCCAGAGGAGGCCAAAAGATGCTTTGAGGGCTGGAGCTCCTCTTCTCTGGAGACAGGCTGGGACATCTGGGGCAATTCAGCCTGGAGAAGAGTAGGTTCTGAGGAGAACTGAGAGCCTCTTCAACTGTGTAACAGGGCTCCAAGAGAGCTGAAGAGGGACTTTGAACATGGGACTGGTGTCCCAGAACAACGGGGAATGATTTTAAACTTAAAGACACTCAATTTAATCTAGATATCTGGAAGCAGATTAGAATATTTCATTAGATCTAATGAAGAAGTTTTTTACAATTAGGGTAGTAATTATCTGGCACAGGTTTCCCAGAGAATCTGTGGCTGCCATATCCCTGAAAGTGTTCCAGGCCAGGCTGGCTGTGTCTTGGAACAACCTGGTCTAGTGGAAGAGGTCACTGCCCAGGGCAGGGAGGCTGGAACTGGATGAGCTTTAAAGTTCCCTCCCAACCCACACTATTCTATGATTTCCAGCAAGACTTGGTGTACAAAACCCACATATGAACTGTGATGATTCCCCATCATGGTTTCACTGGGTGGCTTCTCAGAATCCATTGGATTCCAATGGCAAAGCCTCTCCAGCCTGTAGCACTGCCCCAAGGGACACCACAGGCTGCTTGATGCTCCAAGGAGAGGGTGAGGCTGGCAAACATAACAAATGAATTCAGCACAAAGTCACTTTGTGCAAGAGGAGTGAGCCAAGCAGAGCCTGCCCAGAAGGTCCTTTGTTTTACTGGTGAAATGCTCTGGCAGAGAAGAAAGAGCCAGCCACAGCAGCTCAGGAGATTCCCTTTAAAAGACGGCACCTATGTAACAAATGGAGCCGATTGAAGTTAGCAGTCGAGTCCCTTTTTATGTGTGTTTGTTTTGATATACAGTGGTGAAATACAGTCCTTCTGGGGTCCTACTTTCCTGCTGAACAAGCTGTCAGCTAGAGATGAGACAGCGGAGGAGGAATAGCTGCAATCCCATATTTGTTTGCTTTTAAGAGCCACTTAAAATTAGTTTGGTGAATACAGTACTACATATATTGCTCTAAAAATTAATAAATCTGGCTATGTGCAAGGAAACTTGATAATGCAAACCAGCTCCCTTCACAGCATGCCTGATCCCCACCTCATTTACATGGGGGGCCATCATCTCTCCCAGAATGTCTCTGGTTTGGCACCACTGGATGGAGAAAAAAAAAACTGGACTGATGAGGTCTCAGAGTTCAAAATTATGAAGCATGTTATCTTCACAATTGTGATCTCAGTGGCATGTGAAAAGGATTGATGTAGAAGAAAAGGCCACCAGGTCAGTCCAGAAAGCTGTACCATGGAGAAGGGTCTAGAGCACAAGTCTGATGACAAACAGCTGAGGAAATTGTGGGGCTCAGACTGGAAAAAAGACGCTCAGGGGGGACCTTCTGCTCTCTACAACTCCCTAAAAGATTATGGTGAGGTGGGAGTTGGTCTCTTCAGTAGCAAGTGACAGGACAAAAAGAAATGCCTGCAAGTTGCCCCAGGGGAGGTTTAAATTGGATAATAGGGAAAATTTCTTCCCCAAAAGGGCTCTCAAGCCCCAGAACAGGCTGACCAGGGCAGCAGTGGAGTCCTCATCCCTGGGGGAATTTAAAGGCCATGTACGTGTAGCACCTGGGGACAGAGGTTAGTGGTAGACCTTGCAGTGCTAGGGGAATGGTTGGACTCAATGGTCTTAGAGGTATTTTTCAGCCTAAATGATTCTCTGATTTGGTGAAGCCAAAGGGGAATTTTATTGCTCTTGGCAGCAACCTGTCCCTGCTGGAATGGTGCAGAGGAGACAGATAATGGACTCTCCTTGGACATGCCCAGTAATGAGATGAAAGGTATTGACCCAAAATGTAACATGGGAAATTGCAACTAATTATCTCAGACTTCCAAGGAATTAAGTTTTCTGAGGTACTCCTGAGGTATCCCATTTCTGAGGTATCCCACTTATTTCTAAAGAGCATTTGACATTGTTTTTTATCCAAGCACCCAGTGAGGCTAAGGAGAGTATTGGAAGTTGGTAGTCTGTATTCACTGACACAGAGGATCATCCAACCTAAATGAGGGATGTACTTTAGGATAGTAGCTGCACTGGAACTTCTCCTGAACCCATGGAAAAAAGACAGATCTCTACAATGAAGCCTGGATCACTTACTGAAAGTTTCACCAGTGACCAGTGAGATCCTAGAGCAGCCACAGTCCAAACCAGGCAAGTCTCATGTGATAGATGTATCTCCTCGAGCCAGGCCTTATAAACTCTCAGAGAAATAAATCACACCCAAGATAGCTCAGCTACCTCAGATGGCATAAAATCAGCAGGATGGTCTTGTGGTAGTGCTGGAAACAGAAAAGTTTTACTAAAAGGCAAAATAACAAAGGTCTTTACAGAGAAAAATCGAGCCAGGTACAAGAGGTTCTTGCTCCTGGTAAAACACCCCACAAAAGCGATGAGTCTCTTTGTTCTCTTCCTTTTCTAATAAATTGCTTAGGTGCAACTTTTTGGCTTCTGTCCAATTGGCTCTCCTTAAGTTTGAGGTGAAGTCCCCCAGGTCCTATGAGGTGTCTTCTACCCAAATTGAGGAAAGAAACTTCTGGGCTTTTTTCCTTTTTAAGGAGACAAAGGATAGTTTGGTCACTCCATCAACAGGGGGCACATTCCTACACTCATGTCCTTTAGAATGTCCAGGGTTCTTGCACTGACGCTGCTAAATAAGCAGGTCAGGTTGGCCCCAAGGCTCCTACAAACTGATATGACTTTCTATGATTGAAAGTCATCTATCATTGTAGTGTCTTGGCTTCACAGAAGCTGCTGAGTACAAAACACAAAAATATCAGCTCCCGAAAACCTGTGATTTGAATGCGAACCAAGAGCATTTCATAGAAACCTCTTGTGTTGACACTGAAATTTGACCTTGCCCTTTAGAGATTACCAGAGCTTGAGGACAGCTTCTTCCATAGGCAAACTCCAGTTCTCCATCCAACAGGGAAACATTTCCACAGGTGAAAAGGCATTTGCTATGCCTGGAAACTGCATGAGTTTTGGTGCGTGCTCAGCTTCTACAAGCCAGCTTGGTACAACTACAATGGCAAAACCCAGCCTTGGACAGCTCCCCCTTCATGAATTTCATGGCCAGCTGCTTTTAACCTGCTCTATTGTTTTAATGTTGTCTGTTTTACTTGTTATCTGTTGTCTCTCTGCTAATCTATCATTCAACTGCTTTGTGTATAATCTCTTATTCTGTTGCTTGCTGAGGTAATTTGCTCATTCCATGATTAAGATATTACTCTCCCTGTTTTGTGTTTTGTTTTTTTTTTTAATGATGATCTACCACTTTTATAAATGATCTGCTGGATTTCCAGATATTCAGCAGCCTACCTAAGGCTATGGCTTCCAGGGTACTGCTGGTCATCACATGGCCAGATATGAATGAGCTGTTGATCTGATACATCCAGGATGAGATAGGCTAATGTGCATTAGTGGTGTAAACATTTCTTATATGAAGATCCTGGACAAGTAGATGCTCTTTTTTGGAAGTTCTAGCTGCCCCATCACAGTGTGGGAGTTGAAGAATGAGAGAATAAGTGTTTCGCATTCTCTCATGGGACCATATTCCCTGCTTGACCCCTTGTGCTGGTTTGCCTTTGTGGAGGGTAAGCCAGGAGGTGGAATCCCCACACAAATACCTTTGAGAGATTTCAAGTCAGAGCTACAATTTCATAGGAAAATTACAATAAAGGCAATAGTACAGAAACACTGGCTTGCACGGAGAAAGTCAGAACACAGCCTGACACCCTGCTGGTCAGGGTGGCAGTAGCAGTCCAGTTAAATGGTGGCTGCAGTCCTGTTGGAGGATGGATGCAGTCTTGTCGAAGCAGTGACCCTGTGAAAAGGTCATCTTTCTCTGGAGATCCAGCAGTGGCTGTCAAGAGCTCCTGTCCTCTGGGTATCAAGTGGTGGTATTGTGGTGTCCCAAGCCCCAAATTATATACAGGCAGACTGTTTGGTACATCCCCCAGGGCAGGGAATTCCACAATGGGATAATGGAATTCTGTGAGTCATTCTGAGGGGTCC
Organism: Peucedramus taeniatus; assembly: GCA_013400575.1. Taxonomy (NCBI): domain Eukaryota; kingdom Metazoa; phylum Chordata; class Aves; order Passeriformes; family Fringillidae; genus Peucedramus; species Peucedramus taeniatus. The sequence goes on along the minus strand of WBNO01017863.1, from coordinate 81,736 downwards.
TTGATGGCCCATTAGCAGAGATGGCCCCTGCAGAGTGGTGGCTGCTTCCCCAGAGGGAGTTATCAGGGCTGAGTCATGGAGAAGGTAAAGAAACACTGCTCCTCTCATTTTAACAGCTCATCAGAAGGTAATGTAGATGCTGGTAGATACTTTGGTTACACCTTACAGTGTAACCCAAGACACCCCCACACTCCAATGTTTGGGTCTCCAAACCTTTGACTCCATGAGGACCAACAGATACCCTTGGAGCAGCCAACCCAGACGTCAGCCTGGCTGACAGAGGACTTGTGGAGGTTAACCATATGCTATGTCAGGAAGTGCAGGTCTGATTAGTTTTAGAGTACAAGTTCTGAAGGATGAAGAAAATACATTCATACCACTCTGTGTAAATCATACCTAATTTTTCATCAGTAGACAGAGCCTATGGGGAGAAGGACTGGGAAACACAGAGATTAGGCAATTTACCCCAAGCTGAAGAGAATTGCAGGATAGAAATTTCCAAACCTGCTGACTAATCACATGGTCACTGGGGGGGGGTCTCAATTTAATTAGCGAGTGTGTTTTTATTTAAGAATGGCAGTGCATTACATTTGCTTGTAATTCATGGACATCACCCCACTGTGTTCAGACAGAGATCAAAGAGATGGCTCTTGCTCTCAGTTGTGCTGCTAGAAAAGGTTTCTTTTCTTGCCTTAAATTTGAGAACATTATCTAAAACATTCAGCAAATTATTTCTTTTTTACTTGAAAGCAAACTCCCTTCAAATAATTTCCTCCTTCTTTGGTGCAGGTTTCCACACTGAAAGCTCCATGCAGAGACCAAAGAAATAAATCAGATCCAAATAATTTAGCCCCATTGTTCATTTTGCAGATCCATTTTTGCAATGGATCTGCAAGAGATCATTTTCATGCACAAACAGCAGCCTGCTCACAAAAGTTGGCAAAATAAAAACAATTTTTGACATCATTGGCCACCAAATCCTTGTATAAACTTGGAGTGATCAAACCTGGGTTATGATAACAATGTGAATGCACATGATGCCCTGTGTAGTATCTGGATTGGTTCTGCTGCTACAGTGTCAGATCAGGGAGTAATTGCGTCCCAGACTTGTTTAATCACCATTCCCTTCACTCCTGTCCTGAGAACACAAGCTTGTTTTTCCTGACTTCCTGACAATCCCTTAGGATTGTGATCATATTCAGTAAAGGGATGATCAGAAAAAATCAGATTCATGACTAATAGAACCTCTCACTGAACTCATGCAGTATTTGGACAATGTTAACTCCAGGAAGGAGACCATATTGGTTGGTGGATGAGCTTTTTTTTATGATGAGCACCTAATCTGATGGTTCCCTCCAACATTGCTCTCTTCAAGTTTCCCTTCTCTGTCCTTTCCTACCTTCAGTGACTCTTTGTAGATACCCAGCAGTGATGGCACTGGGAGGCAGATGGCAGGTCAACACTTGAGTGGCTTTGCAAGAGGATAATTTTTGCAGTGTTCCCAAAATGTGTTCCCAGAAGAGGGGATCTGTGGAGGAAAACCCCCAAATGAAGGGGTAAGCTAGAAGGTTTGAGTCTCACCATCTGATGAGAATTAGTAGGGAGGGAGGTGACAGCCTTGGGGCATCATGTCCTTGCTCTCAAGACATCCTAGCAGCCACTTGATGTTCATTCAAATGGGTAGGAGCCAGGCAGAAGGGTCCTCTTCAGGCCCTCCCTTCTCCAAAGTGTCCTTGCTCTGCTATTAGCACATTTAGGGTGAGCAGAAATCAGATACTAAAAGGTCCATCCAGTCCCCAAATCCATGTAATTATCCAAGGATGTGCCTCCACACTGATGTCAGCTGGGGACCTGCAGAGCAATAGTGATGGATTTAGTGAGGGCATGGGCTGGTCTGTGGAACAGCACAAGTGCACATCCTCCCACACCCTGGAAAAAGTGAGTGAGCTCTGCTCTTTCTCATTAAGGGGCATGATTTTGCCTTCTACTACCTCACACTTACCATGTGTTAAGGGCATGGATGTGGGCAGTATGATATCCTGCAGTTTCAGGCCCTTGCCTCTGTGACTTGCTCCTGTGTCCACCCATTTTTGCATTTATAGTACCCAACAGAAGCTGGTTAAACCATTGCTGTGTCCATACACATACAGGCACATACAAAAAGGTCTATAGGTTTGGCAGAAAAGACCCAACACAGTACATTGCACAACCTTTAAGAATGACATATAAACTGTCCCGGATGTATCACAGAGAAAAGAAAAGTATTTGTATTTCAAAATACAAGTACTGTGTTTCAGCACTGTGCAAACTGATGCCTTAGATAAGAAGCATGGCATTAATGGGGTTCTTTGCTGGTGAGGTGCCTTTATCCTAAGTCCCAGATATTAGCACAAAGAATTACAAGGAGGAAAAAAATTATGCTTATTCTGTGTATTAGCAGTGTCTAACCCTGCCAAGTATAAATATTCATGTAATCACTTTGGAGTTAACTGGTAACCACAAAAATGCACACATATAAAGTGTAATTACAGAGGCTCCATAAACTCATCATAAATTATCACCTATAGCCAGGCACATATCATTAGATACTAGATTCTCTCTTAGATCAGAATCTCATTCTAATTTGAAATAACTATCTCCTTAATTCACAGCGACAAAATCTAAATGAAGTCACATAAATCCTACTTCACCACTCAGTTAAAGAAATGTGATTACAGATCTGGAAGCAGATGCAGATATTACCAGGGAAGGGATGATGGCAGAAGCCTACAGGACGGGGTCAAGGCTTTTCAGGGCACATTTGTAGGGGAACACACAGAACAGAATTTCCATTGTTACACACTTCAGAGTATGTGGTGCAGAGAGGAGGCGAGATACCAGATTCCTATTTTTAAGTGCTTTGGAGGTTTTCATAAGGAGTCAGTTTCCATTGTTGAGTTTTAAATATTGTCTAAGCTCACTGGGAACAATATACATTTTCACCACTTTTCCCTTTGAGTCCTCTCCTCTTGTGAGGGGGTTCATGCTCTTGGCTTGCCCAACCACTGCCTTCGCTTTCATGTTGGAGGGTGTGGGATGAGTTGAGATAAGGTGGAGATGTCATTTTACACACTTATCCCAACAAAAGCCAAAAGAGATGTAGAGAGATGCCCTAGAACACAATAGGCAGGAAAGCAGGTGCTGTGTGAACCTGGGTCATTTTAGGAAAGTCAGTCTATCAGATGTACCACAAAAATGTCCTCAGTGAAGGGCCCCTTTTGCCCAGCAGAACACTGTTGGGATGATGCCAAGTGCAGCATCCCTGGGGTGGCTCAGTGTCCTGGGCACAGCTGGTGATGAGCTAAGTATCAGTGAGCCCTAATGCATACACACACCAATCTTTTCCAGAAACAATCAAGTGTTCTTACCAGGCTGGATGGGTCTGGGAAAATTCTCCAAACCCCTGAGAGAAGGTGTTAAAGTCACAAGCAGCAGCTGTAAGGGGGTGGGAGGGATCAGGGACTCACATGACAGCAGAAGCAAAAATACATCCTGCTGCAAGCACCCAGGAGCACAAATAATTATTCCTACAGGGAACACATACTGTGGCAGAAGCTATCGTGAAATAAATTCAGAAACGTGGGGATGTATTTGCAAACACTCTTAGTCCAAAAAAGTGAAATCAGGGACAGACGCTGATCCTCAGTTCCTGGTAGTTACCAAGGGAGTGTTGAGTGATGGCTCTGCTCCAACTGCCTCATTGCTTTTGTTTGCTCCATCCCAAATTGCTTGCTCCTAAAGGGAGAATGCAATCAGTAAACAGGATTTCTCTCTAAGGCATTTGTCATTCTGTGATAAATCACTCTTAGAGCCCCCAGCAGTCCCTAAAGGGGCTGCAAGAGAGCTGAGAGAGACTTTGGACAAGGGCCTGGAGGGACAGGAGAAGGGGCAATGGCTTCCCACTGCCAGAGGGTGAGGTTAGATGGGATATTTCCTGGGCAGAAATTCCCGGCTGTGAGGGTGTTGAGGCCCTGGCACAGGCTGCCCAGAGAGGCTGTGGCTGCCCCGTGCCTGGAAGTGTTCAAGGGAAGATTAAACGAGGTTTGCAGCAACCAGGTCTGATGGAAGGTGTTCCTGCTCATAGCAGGGGGTAGAATGAGATGATCTTTAAGGCCCCTTCCAAACCAAACTATTCTGGGAATCTATGATTCTATGACCCATGTTTTGGGTGAACATTAGAAGTGAGTGAGAACTTACTTTTCTGCTTTAAAGGGATGGCTTTTGATTTTTTTTGTTTCCGCTTCCTGAAATCTGAACATGTCAACACACACAAAAATGCACCAGAAAAAAAATCTATTCCCTCAAAAAAGATTGAGTTCAAGAGAACCACCCAATTTAATTTGAAATCCAACTGTTAAGAGTCCTTAGTGTACATTTTTTTGTGTTAAACAAGTGCTTGCCCCATAGAAAATTACACACAAAAAAGGTCAAAATGTTCCTTTCCATGAAGGTGCAGACACACAGACCCTGGACATTGTCTAAATGTGCCTGCTTAGTTTTAACTTGTGATTGTGCTGAAGTCAGGACTCTGAAAATAGTTTTCATTTCAGTGAAAACTACACTTCCTTTGGTTGTGAAAATAAAAGTTCTGACTAAATCTTTATGATTATTCAATTTATGATGCTGAGACCAAATTATAAATGCAATTTGTGTATCAGAAATCTCCTTGAAATTTCAATTATATTTGATATATGTTTTCTATTCCTAACTGAGTCTGGTTCGGGGCCAAATTCTTTCATTTTTATTCTTACTTTAGTAGTTGAGTCTTTCTTACTGCACACTTCAGATCTGATCCCTTTCTTTCAAACTAATGCAGTTTCTCTGAGAAGAAAAAGAAGACAAAACTCATTATAAGAGCAGCAGTTCTTTATCCATAGCTCTCCATCTGGTATGTGATCTGTGACCATACCTCCATGCCATTATGCTTGTAATATTTATTGTAAAAATCAATCTTTAAGACTTTACACAGGAAATATTAAAGTAAATTAGGACCCTATACATCCATTTTCAAATTTCCTTTCAACCTCAGAGTACCTACTTTCCATGAAAAGAATGAAGATTTTTTTTCCCCCAAGCCCTTCCTTTTTTGTATAATTGACAAAATTTCCTGGAAATACAATTTCCCCAGCCACCTTCCTCATTATCTCCAACCCATATTAGCAGCTAAGCAGTTGTTGATATTCCCTTTCACTCTTAGTACTAAGACTTCATGAAGCTTATGCAGAATTTATATATGAATGTCAACTCATTTTTGAAATATGTAATAGGAAAAGATCAGCCAGTTTCTGGCCACCTACATCTCAGAAGGTATTGACTGGTATAAAGTGGTGTGTGTGTATGTATATATATATACACACACAATCATTTTAAGAAACATCACATTTTCTGGGCCAGAATCCAAGGGTATATAAAGTAGTTTAGTCAGTTATAACTGGATGGCGAGCTAGATGGAAAACACCATTCTCAGAGAGTTTGTGTGCATATGAACTTCTTTCCAAAACGGATGCAAGTGGGGGTCATTAAGTTAATTTTTTTTTGCGGGATGAAATTTTGCTCTTCTGGATACTTTCAGAGAGCAATGTGAGTCACATTCAGTGAAGACAGGACCCTCCAGCCCACGTCAACTCCTTCTAGTACTGAGGCTGAACAGACCCCATTCATGCTGCTTCTGGGTTGAGACAGAAATACTGTGACAAACAAAATTGTAAAAAATATAATATTGTAGTGGCAGTTTTGATTCTGAGGACAGACAACCTCGTGGGATGAAGCCAGGCAGATCAGGCAATGAAAGGAGAAAATGCAAAGGACCCTCCAGCCTCTGGTTCTCCCTCCAGGTCTGACCCAGTGCTGCTCAAGTATGTGCAACCTTTGCCACTCAGAGCTAGAGAAACAAGGAGAAATTTATGCAATGCTGACTTTGTACCTTTGTTTTTGCACTTTTAGAAGGGGAACTTCTAAAGGCTACTTTGGAAGTACTAAAGGAACTTTATAAAGGCTACTTTGCAAATCCAGTCAGGCAGTTAGATTTGTTTGCAACACAGCTGTCTCCTGGTGGAAGGTACTAGTGAGGAGTAAGATAATCTTGTTCTTCACTGTTGATATTTGATCCCTTTGATATAATTAGAGTTGACATGCCCTTGAGGCTTCTCATGGAACCAACCCATCTTCATTATCTCAAGAAAAAGCTGTGTTTAAAACACAGCTAAGCATTTCAAAGCTGTCTTTCATTATGCCAATGAGAAGTTGCATAATATTAAAATAAAGTTTAAAAGGAATCAGATCTCTTTTAAAAACTGTGGGACCACATCCATCAGCTGAAGACCCAGCTCCTTTTCACAACAGAGCAAACACCATAATAAACAGATGGAAACAAAACCACATGCTGCCATGAAATGAGATTGAACATCAAAACCTATGAGGGAGAGCCAGATTCAGTGATGCCTTCAGGTGAGAATGTGGTTCAGCTATTTGCATGGTTTGAGGGACCACCACAACTCTCAGAGCTCCATGACACAGAGCCTGATGGTTTGGGGGCTGCAGCAGCTGGTGTGGGAGCAGCACAAGCCCCCCTGCATACAAAATTGCTCCAGCATACCCTGGACCAGAGCTGGGATCCTGGGAGGTGCAACCAGCAGCACACCCAGCTTTGCAAAGGTACGTAGTGTTCTTTCCTTGGGAACTCTTCACACAGCCAGCATCAGATGTTGTTCTTTAGTTGTGGGATCTCTCTCTCTCAGATTGATGCTATCCTTTATTTACAAGCCCTTAGGTTATTGTAGGCTGGACTCTATTTCTTTTATTTCTATTTATTCTTTTAGGCTCCTCTGCCTGGAACCTATTGCTCGGTGCTGATGGCTCATGGCTCTCTAAGTCGTTATCATTTCTGTCCCTTCCCTGGGAAGGAGCCATTTCAGGATTTTTTCTTTTGTTTTCTTTTTTTTTTAACGTGTAAGATTGGTTGTGTGGCTACAAAAGAGGAAAGGGAAGGGAAGTTTCAGGGAAGTTTCAGGGAAGGGAAGGGAAGGGAAAAGGAANGGAAAAAAAAAAAAAAAAAAAAAAAAAAAAAAAAAAAAAAAAAAAAAAAAAAAAAAAAAAAAAAAAAAAAAAAAAAAGAAAACAGTTATGTTAGAACACAGCACACCAGAAAGTTAACTAATGACCTGCCTAAAACTGAATGGCTGAACTGCCAACAGAACCAGAATTTGCAGCGTAACTTGAGTCCAGTCGAGGATGTTCAGATGCAACTTAGAATTTTTCCAGTGCTCCAGGCTAGTGAGAGAAAAACTGTAGGTACAGGCAATTACAAAGGCAGCTGACAGCTGCAAAGACTGTTCCAAACTTTTCCAGGCTTCTGTGGTATCTGGATCACAAGTTTGCAGGTGATAAGTAGCATGTCTTTTATCACATCCTATTTCTGCAGGTGGGAATCATTTGTGTGTTCCATTTGTCAAATGCATCCAGAGCTATAACCTCGCAGGCACAGTGCTCCAAGGAACAGAGTCCATGTCCTGAACAACTGGAAATAACTGGTGGGATGGAGAAAACACTTTATGAAAGCATCTCTGAGTAAGTCTTATGTGGAGAGCAACCACAGGCTGTGTAGAACCCAAATGGAAGAGAAAGAGAAATGTGGCATCCACATTCTCTGAACATAATTCCTTCGCTCAGGATTTTTATCCTGAGGAACTGAAAAGGCAGAGGGAGGCCCAGAGATGGAATAATCCTTATCTCATTTGCTTCTCCTGTGTTGTGCTCATGTGGAATGTGTTTGGAATTTGTTTACCTGAAGTGATGAGCCTTGATTGGGCTCTGGTGTGAGTTGGTTTGATTTCTTGGCCAATGGTCACACAAGCTGTGTCGGAGACTCTGGAAAGAGTCTTGAGTCTCATTGTTATCTGTTTAGCCTTCTGTAAGTATCTTTTCTCTATTTTTTAGTATAGTTTAGTACTGTTTTCTTTAATATAATATAGTATTATAAAATAATAAAATAGCCTTCTGATCACATGGAGTCAGAGCATAGTTCTTCCCTGCCACGAAGGGACTGATTTTACAATAGAGAAAGAAAGAAAAAATCCAACAACAGTTTCCTTTGCAGTATGACCTACTAATTTAATATCTTTTTCCCCCTAGACATAGGCAGATGAGTCCTTACTTAGCCTTTTGGGATCATAGATTCATAAAACAGGTTGGGTTGGAAGAGACTTTTAAAACCATCTATGTCATAAATGCCTCATGTTTGGGCTCCAGTCTGGCGTAAAAGCCTCTCTGAGAGTCTCTTCGGGGGTCCCAGCTGACTGTGGCANGGGGACACTCTCCCGAGCTTCAGGGGAGTCAGGAGGGGGCTCAGGCTCTCGCCTTGGCGGGTGAGGCAGGAATACGACTGCAGTGGAAGAAGGAGTGGACTTTGAATGGAGGGATCAGTCCAGGTTTATTCAGGAACTAACCCTGAGCCCAGCATGACCTAGCTCCGAAGACAAAGGCTNGAGAACTGGGATAAACCAAGGTACAGAACAATTATAAAAAGGCATCTAAAACACAACACATCTAGACTAAACTCCATGGCAATAAGCAGGGCCATCCTTCACTAGACCAGGCTGGTCAGAGATTTGTCTAACCTGGTCTTGAATTTTTTCAGGGGTGGAGCATCTACCACCTCCCTGGGCAATCTCTGACAGTGTTTCACTTACATTTCATTGTAAGAAATTCTTCTGTGCAAAGGGCTCTCTGCAGACCAAGCCTTTAGACAGTGGGCTATAAGGAGCTGAAGCAGACCCAGCAGATTTGACCATCAGATGATCTAAACCAACCATAATTTCACCCTGTGGTTCATGTATTAAGCTCCTAACAGTAGAGTTTTGGTGATTACATTTCTCTTGGGGGAAAAAGAGAAAATCCTGTGAGACAGGTAAGTTTTTCTTCTTGTGCAGCAATATTTGTGTGGATCTGGGGTCCATTTAACCTTAATCTGCCCTTTGCTTAATGTCTTAATGCCTTTGCCTGTAATACAGGCTGTTGCTTTCTTTCTGATTTCATTAGGCTCCCCGCGTAAGTGCGAGGGTTTAGGGATGCTGTCAAAGGATGAAGGGGTTTAATGCCACAGCTTCCATGGAACCTTCTCATGAGCTCACCCAATCACCTGCATTAATTCCAGCTGTGCTCACAACTTCATGTAGAGAGGATACAGAACAGAAGAAATGCCACTTCTCTCCTCCATCTCAAAAAGAGAAGGGTCCCTGAACATCAGGGAAAAAGATCCACTTCAGATCATCTGGAGATGGGGTCTGCAGGGAACTAAGGTGCAAAGAGAAGGACTATCTTGGCAGTAATAAATTCTAAATAAATATAAATTATTTAACCAGCATATAAAATTCTAAAGAGGTAAAGCCCCTTCTGCCATTTCTTTTAAAACAGAGCATAAGAAAAGTATAATCCCCATTTCTCATCTGGACGCCAGAAGAAGAGTGATGGGCTGCAGCTCTGTTAGCGTAGGCCAAAGTCAACAGGCTCTTAGAAACCTCTCTGATCCTTGTCAGGGTAAGACACATTCAATGAGGTCAGTACCACCAGTCTCTGAGTGGATCCTGGTCATTGCACACAGCCTGGCTGAGTGTGCAGGGGGAATCAGAGCGAATGTGCCCCATCTCATCTCCAGTGTGCTTTTGGCAGAGAGCCATAGAGACAGTCTGGCCAGGGGAGGAGAAGCTAAAGAGAGTGATACCCCTCCAGCTGTTTGCAGGCCAGGTGTAGGCTCGTCCTTCAAATTCCCAGCACTATATTCCACATCAGAAAATCTTTAAAGACTGCAGGGTCTCAGAAGATCAACAGCAGAATAAGAAAGAATAAATATATATACTGGTGGCAGATGGGAGGAAAAGAAAAAAGTGGCAAAGTCATGAAGAAGAAGCAGTATCCCATTAAAGCCAGTGTTAAAATGAGGTGAAGATTTTTGCATTTCAGGAGCTGCAGCTTCTGTGTGTTGTACTGTCCTACTTTTTATGGTGGTTTGAAAGCAAACAAGATGAAACCTTACAGTTTGCTTGCACTTTTAAAAGGATAATCACAAGTCAATAATATATCTGGGACTTTTCAGGGTGTTGCCCAGTTATTAGTCCAACAAAGCCAAAATTGAAGTCCTGGGTCCCAAGTGACATAGAAATCCCAGCTGTCCTCAGCTTTGTTCAAGACAAATTGTGGTGCATACTGCAAAGTGGGAAGTTTCACTTACAGCCTTGTAGGCACATCTCTACCAGGTTCTGCTGGCCTTATCTGACTGGGAAAAGTGTGGGAACAAAAAAGTAAAGGAATGAAGAACCCCTCCCCAGATCTAAAATCCACGGTAATATTTGAGATAATACCACCAACTGCAGATGAGGCTAAACCTCTGAACATGGGATTTTTCTGGCATTGCTCCCCAAGATAGCTAGAATCAACTTTGCTGAAGTTGACACAGAATCATAGAATCATTTATGTTGAAAAAGACCTCTAAGATCATCAAATCCAACTATTAACCTTGCACTGCCAAAGACACCATTCAAATACCTCAAGTATTTGAGTGCCACAAGTGCCACATCTACACAGCTTTTGAACACTTCCAGGGATATAGGGACTCCACCCCTGTCCTGGGCAGCCTGTGCCAGAGCCTGGCAGTATTTGGTATGTGCTTTGGCTTGGACCCTCACAGCCTGGTGAAAACACCTCTTGATGTGTAAGTGGAGCTAGAGGGGATGACACTACCTGCTATCACATTCCTGCTCTCTCCCATGTATGACCTACCAAGACAAAGCTTTAAACACATGGACTGTCTGTGCTGTTTTGCAGACCTCCTAAGATTGTGTCTTGGCTCAGTGTCACAGCTTGGCTTCCCCATCTTGTAACACCAGTCTCAGAGCCAGCCATTTGGATATCAGTGGGGTCCCTTATATGTGACCAAAGACACTGAAATCCATAGGTCTGAAGAAGAGTTGGTGTGGCACCTCTTTGGGCAGCTTTCCTTCCATTAAATGTGTCCTTCCATTGCAGCACCATTGCACTGTCAGAGACAAGAAGTGTAGGAGACCTGAGTTTATGGACTTTTTCCTCTCTGAATCATTTGCTCCTCAGCCATTGTTTGGGCTGAGGAGTGAATGAAAGCATCAAGAAATGTGATTTCTGGGGGAGTTGTAAATCCAGTAAAATGTTGCTTCATCATCTCACTCTGTAGGAGCTAGGCTCAGCCAGCAGCTGAGTGGGAAGAACCATGTTATCATCCCCCCCTGCCTCTCACTTTCCTGAAGGTACAGAAGGAAACACAAACTCACTAAAAATTCATTTTCCCCTTCCAGGATAGCCTTCATTGCCCCTCTATTTTTGCCTAAAAAAATTCTGATATCTGGTGTCTTGTCAGACCCTCTTTTCCAGATGACAGGTGGCCTTATGAGGTTCTCAGTTTTGTTTCCTCCCAAATTTCAGAGGAACTTATGAATGAAGGAGGCAAGGGCAGCCAGGAGCCATAGGAACCAGAAGACAAAGAAAACCACTTTCAATTTAATCTTGCTCTGCTTTGCTCTGTTCTCCTTAGCAAAACAAGGTGGACATCTCTTCCAGAGATTTCTGCTTCCTCTGTCTACTATGTGGGACAACTCAAGACCAGAACTCAAAGCTGCCCCAGAAGTTTGGACCATGTGCTGCTACTAAATTAGTGAGGAAGGAGAAGGTTTCTTGATATCACATTTAAAAGGACCTGTTTCTTTGTTTGTATTGGAGATGGTAAATCACAGCTCCCATCACTTCGCTGAATGACACATCAAGGGGTATGCAAGAAGTAGTTCCTTTATTTAGCCCTGGGAGTTTATTTTCAGGCTCATCCTATGTGGTTTTCAGCCAGTCTAGCTGAAACAGCTGAATGTTTCAAGGATTTTGACACAGTGCAGAAAAATGCCAGATTACCAAAGAGGTGGTAAGGTGGTAAACCTAACAACAGAGTAAGTGATCACAAACTTCAGTTCTCTGTGAGAAGAAGAAAAAGGGCTTAAGTTGACATCAAGACATACAAGTAATTTTCCTTCTCCCAGACAGTGCAATTTCTTTTGGGAAAAGGAGTGTCATGTGTGATCACAGCTGGGAGATTCTTGTGGTTACTTCAGGCTAACAGGCTTACATCAGTTGATAGAGCTGCACTATCAGCTCCCATGGCTTCACCCAAACTGCAAAAAAGGAAAGGAGTTAGGACAGGCAGATTCCCAGAATTCCCAGGTCCCTGTGGGAATTCCCTGTTATTTTTCATACTGGGGCTTTGCCCTATGCATAACCAAAGTCCTGCTTCCTTTGCTACACTGACAGCAGTCAAAATGATGTGGTGGTTCTGGGTAGAAGGAGCTGTAAACATCACTACTGCAAGGAAAAAGCAGTTTTCAGAGGCTACATATTGTAGCCTTTTATAGAAAACCTGCATTAAAAATTATATTAAATTTGTACATTTATTGTATTTTGAAAAATGTTAAGAATGGTGTTTGGCTAGTCTGAGGACTGAAAGAAATCCTGTTCGTGGGACAAAAGGAGCACTGCATGAGAAATTCAACATCTATAGCCAAATTTGCAGAATTTGCTTCTATTTTGTGGTACCTTAATTTTAGAAGCTACTCAGCTTGAGACAAACCATAGGGGCATGATGGGTGGGTTGAGCTCAGCATTGAACTGGGGCTCTAGTGGAATCTCTTTTTGGACAAACCTCAAAAAGTGGAGACATACAAAATGTCAGCTGTCCCTTGAAAATATTTGTGTGGGCACTGAGGATACAAAAACACCCCTGGATTTCAAAGCTGAGTTCCAATTTAGAGTTCTAAAATTTGATCCATTTACTGAAGGAAGGGTGAGGAGGAGGACCCTTATTCCCAAAAGGCTGTTAGAGCTCTGACTTTGCTTGTTTTTAATATCTGGGGCCAGGGAGAGGTGACAATTGCAGGGGTAGTTCTGCTTAGATCTGTTTGGTACCTACATGTCCTGATCATCGGCAATGCCCACCATCCCTTTCTCAATGAATGCTGACCATTCATTGCTCTGAAGGTTTGGAGCCTGCTGGAGGGGACCTAAGGAAGAAAATTTCCAGCTTGGATTTGCAACAACCCCTTTGCTTCCATGCACCTTCCCCATATGACAGCAAACTAAAAGTGGATAGGGATATAAGCCTTCATTTTACATGACAGTGGCACAATAAAAACCAAGCAGCATAGTGCCATGTCCTGATGCCTTTCAGGAGGGATCCCAGGCATGGGTGCAGTTGCTGCTGTACATGAGGCTTGACAGCTCAGCATCATCCTCCCAGTTTTCATTTCCTTAGCTCTCCCAATGACAGAGTTTGAAGCACAGAAGTGTTTTGTGAGGAATGTGTTTTGGGATGAAGATGAATACCTCGTAGCCTGACAGCATAAACACTAAGAGCATGTTTGGCTTCTCCCATTGCCAGCTCCATAGATGGAGTCAGAAAGTCCTTTCACCACCCATGGAGGCTCTTTGGTTCCCTCTGATGAGTTGAAGCTGTTCTGACCCAAAGCAGATGGAGTCAGTTATTTACACCACATTCTGCTTGGATGCACTCTTGACCCAGTGCTCACTGGTCTCACTAGACATAAGCACTGTTGCTGGCTGATTGTTTTGGAATGACACAGAGAACATTAGTGGAGAAGAGCCAGACAGAGGCCCTTGGAGGAAGAGCAACCAATGGGGATCTAGTGATAGGAGAAGCCTTGCTGGCCCCATCACCAGATGGGGCAAGGCAGGTGCCAAGTGGCTGTGCCTTGAGCTCAAGTGGCAGGAGGAAAAACCTCTTTGTTGGCTGAGTTTGATGGTGGGTAGTACTGGGCTGATCAGGGGGTGTCACCTTTGTTGGGATGTCACTAGGGCTGGGTATTGAGAATGGTGGAGAAGACAGGGGAAAAGGAGGGGAGCTCTGAGATGTGTTGGTCTGTGAAAATCCATGGAGGTCCTTTTCAGGGGATAAAGACAACTCAATGTGTCCAGCCTCTGCCTGGGGCTCCAAGGAGCAATGCAGAAGTATGTGCTACATCATTTCTGCTCCAGCTCTGCAGCAATCACTTGATTATGCATATTTGGGTAACCCATCTTTCCCTTATCTTTATCTCTTCTGCCCTGTAGTCAGTCCTTGAGTCAGTCAAAGTTTGTAGTCTCTTGAAACGTGTCCAGAACTGAAAGAAGTGCCATGAAACCAAAAATCATCTCCACAGCTGCGTCACTCAGAGCAAGCATGATTGATTGTACCTGTGAGACAGCTGAGCACAGCAAGCAGCTGCTGTCCTGGCTGCTGAAAGAGGAGAGGTGAAAGAATTTCAGATATAGGATAAGGGAAAGGGTGTAAAAGACTGCAAGGACTTCATCACTTAATGCTTCTTTGATACAAAGCAAATATACATTTATTTGCTCCCACTCCATTTTAACCCTTTTCCCCATTGTTTTTCCTCCACTGAAACAAAGCTTCAAGCTCAGAAGAGGCAGAAAAAATTAAGTAAAAGGAGTTACATTTTCCTGGCTGCCAGCAAAACCTCTTTTCAAACTTTTCAATTTTTTTCCTTGTTTTTTTTCTCTTCACACCGACATACATTTGACATTTTAGAAGTGGAACTCTGTTTCATTTCTTGAGGCACTGGCAGACAATCTGATAGCCTTTTATTCTAAGGTGCTTTTCAGGCTATGATCTGCATTGCCTCAAGCCAGAGCCAGGTTGCAGCCATGGGCCTGGCTGACATTTTACCCAGAAAGGGGCATGAGGCACCAGCTTATAGAAGTATTTGAAGGCCTAAGTGTTACCTGTTAAGACACACCAAGTTTGAACTTCCCACAGCATGCTCTCTTGGCTGAAATGCTTACCTGGGCTAATTATTGCAAACTTTGCAACACTAGATAGGCTGACTCAGGAACTTCACCAGTGAGTTTCACCAGCTATATGTGGGTCCATGAAGTGAGCAGTTAATCCATGGATCTCCTCAAGAGATGATGTGGTAGACACAGAACAGGACTATGGGCATGAGATGAGTCCTTGGAAGAGAGATCCATTGGGGATTTCTTACTGGACATACTTAAGGCATTAAGTTTCCTATGCAGAAAATGGTCAGATCAAGGGTAGAGTCAAATGTGTTTGTGCTGTTTACATTCCCATTGAAGATACTGGGCTATATGGTCACTTGCTGCAAGTCAGGGTATCCATTCTGCCTCTTCTGGAATGAAGTTATGAAGCTATTTAACATGAGGAACTAAGGAGAACCAAGAACTTTACATAATTGAATTATATGTGTTTTCCTTCAGTGCAAAAGCATCTCAATATCCCAGTGGAGACTGATGTAGCTTTGGTGCCACAAGGATAAGCCAAAGTGAACAAGAATTAGAGGAGAAATAAAGGCCATAAACCTACTGAGAAAGCAAGTGGCAGAACCAGTAACTGAATCCAGGTTTCTTGGACTGATTTATTCATTCCTTGCAGGCAGTGAATTGCTGATAGAGAATGAGGCACACGGCCTGCTTCAGTGAGAAGTCTCCAGCTGGCCTTAGTAGGGTTTGAAGTACATCTAAAGGAGAAATAAACCCAATGGGCTGCCTCATCCCAGAGCTTCAGTGGATCTGCAGTACTGGAGGGATCCTTACAGTGGAGTTTCAGGACATTTTGTCAGTGCACTCTGATCACAAGTATTAATCTGACTGATACCAAGAGGCTTAATGGTGAAATGCTAGGCTGTCTTTCTTTTCAAGAGAGGAAAAAATGTCAAGGGATAATGACTTTCAACTACCAGAGGGGCAGAGTTAGATTAGATATTGGGAAGAAATTCTTCGCTGTGAGGGTGAGGGGGTCCTGGCACAGGGCCAGGTCAGACAGGACTTGGAGCACACTGGTGTAGTGGAAGGTGTGCCTGCCTATGGCAGAGGTTTGGAAAGAGATGGTTTTGAAGGTCCATTCCAACCAAAGCCATTCTTTGATTTTATGATAAAGACCCTCTAGGGCTTCCTAATGTCTACATCTGACGGGGATGAATCCAGAATTTTCTTTCTCAAACAGCATCTTTTACAATAATGTTCACAGAACATAAAAACCCAGCAGGTATGTCACACATGAGCAGCGCATGGTTGATTTTGAATACCCAGTAAAATGTATTAGCAATAATGATTGCAATGCAGAGATACATCACTTGGTTTAGATAATTTTTAACTGCATGTTGGGTGTCTGAACAGTGCTTCCACAATTTGTTTTGGGTGAGAAAAGCACGTTTTAGCTATAGAACAGCTTTTAATCACTATTATTTCCGTATATTGGATTCCTTGCCTTCTACAATCTTGCTTCGGGTTAGCAAGTTGGAGATAAATACTCTGCCAGTGTAAACCAATGCCTCCCTTTCATATCTGTGATGTAAGGTAATTTTACATCTACACAGGGTTTCCCCAGTATGTCTGTCTGTCTGCCTCCATCTGAAAGTAGGCACAAAGCTCACGCCTGAGCTGAAGGTAAAGGATGCGATCACAAGATGTGGGAGACAGCAGGCATCTGCAAAGTTTCTGGATCACATAGTGACTGCAGTTGAGCTTGACCACTAACTCTAAAAACAATGCCAGGAGGTTTCCCAGCCTAAGGACTCGCCTCAGCTCTGTTCCCTCCTTGTTTGAAGATGCATTGAGGCTCTTGTCCCAGCTTTCATTTTTGTGCAGAAGCAATAGTGGTTGTTTTTTCACTAAGCACCTAATTCCATGGTCAAACCCCGTACTATTTGCTTCTCTCAGAGAGCAAACAGAGCACAAATGGGCCTGGCTCTGTGTTGTGGCTGGAAGTGGCCGATTTTCTTCAAATTTCTCCTAAGTGGCCAACTCGAAAAGAAGATACTATATAGCTGAGATGAGTGCTAGTGGAGAGCTGTGCTCAGCTGTTCTCTTTCCTTTTCCTGTTATAAAATAAAGGAATTCCTCATACCAGATCCCTTTTCTAGTCTGAGATTTTTAAGTATGAATGTCTCCCTGCTGCTCTGGCTTTCAGGTATGAAGGAAAATCAGAGCCTCCACCTGGGAGTAAGACCACCTTGGAAATGGCATGACGAGCATTTCAGGACCAAATTCTCCTTGACTCATAGTCTGCTTCAGCCAAGGAGGTACTGGGACATCAGCTCTTGTAGCAGGTCACGAAGCCAATCCCTTAACTCAGATGTGTAATTCAGCAGCTGTCCTGGGCCCTGGTATAACTGAGAGAGAAAGATACAGAGGATATCAAATAGAGATAGACATACAGAGATAGAGGTAGAAAGAGATGATAAGATAGAGATAGTCAGAGACAGAGATAGAGATAGAGATAGAGACGAAGAGATCTCCCTTTTTCTCAGAGGTCATTTAAAGAGCATTTAATCAGGGTCTTGAGCCCAGATCAGGGACACAAAAAATGTGCCATTAAAAACAATTCTAGACAAAAGCAAGTCAGAAGGTAAAGAAGACTGGAGCTACTGCTGATGGGAAAGAAGTTTCCAGTGGAGTTTCCCTGGGTATGTTCATTGCACCTCAGCTGTAGGATTGCTTTTCTTAACAGCAATGGTGGAGCTAAAGGGAAGGAGAGCAGCAAAGCCAAATGTGATGCTGCCTTAGGAGTTAAACACACCCCAAACACAGCACAGTCTGTCACCACAGGATTTAGATCATTTTGGCATCTGGGAAAGGCTGAGGGCAATCAAAAAATGAGCCAGAAAACAAAGCACCAGTAGAGAAAATGCTAATGTAAAGGCGTGGCTGCCTAGGAAAGAGATTCTATGAGTTATTGCAGGAAAGCAGCTAAAGCTGTTAGCCATGATGTGCAGGTGCAGTGTTAAAAGGAGAAGGTTGCAGGGTTGGTCTGCTCTCATAAATCAGAGAAGGGAGGGGCATGGGGATTAGATTTGTGACTGCACAGTGCAAAAACGGAGTGAAATCTTTCTGTTCATTACTGATCATATAGATAAAATAGAGCAATATACAAGTGCAGAGTTTGAGAGCATCTGAAAGGAGAGATAAAATGTGGTTATTCTCATCAAGTCTTGCAGACATAGACTGGACTTGGTGCAACTCTTGAAGCTATTATTTTAGATGGGATTGAAAATACTAATACTTTAAAATACTTTCAGAATCTGTAATGGAAAGGATCGCATCAATAGCCATGTAACTTATTCTAGTTGGATGCTTAGATCTGAGTTTTTTCCAAATCCTCTTCACAGCAGTGGGTCTGTTGTATTTGTCCATCCATGCACTTCTGTGCATGGGTGTATGCAGACACACTCAGGGCTAACAGATTACACAGCTCATCACAGTCCCTAGAAACAAGAAGCTGTTTAAGACCATCCAAGAGATTTGGATCTATAACACTGGATCAGTCCACAATCCCTGTTCCCTCTTTCTGCAAAGTCAATAGAGAACATCTAGATCAGCAATTATAAACAGGGAAATACTGAAATAATTAGTCCACTACGCAGTCTTGTGGCAGTAGTCTCATTTGCCAGTCTGTTGTCTTTAACATTCACTATCACACTGACCCAGCAAGAGCTGAATTCATCACCCAAGGTCCCATCATCTCCAAGGAAATGTTGTTACAGATTTCTCACAATCTTTCTTAGGGATATTGGTACAAAGACACAACAACAGGAGGGGAAAACATACAACCTTGATGGAGTTCCAGCTTTGGATCTGTGATAATGATGAAACAAACACCACAGCCTTAAGGCCCTCCATTTTCACTCTATCCCTACTTAGATCAGAGTAATCTGCAGCACCTCTAGGGCACCCTAACATAGCCAGAGGATAATATTCAAAATATTTATTTCCACAGAACTGAGTAGAGCTTTCATTGAAACCAACAACATTGTCTTGGGAGATGAACATGAGTTAAATCACAAAACTCAGGCTTACAAGGCCATAATACCTGCTCTGTGGAATTGTACTGAAGAACTATTCCCTTCAAAGTTTGGCAGTTCATGGTAGCTGATAACCCACAAAAATCTTTTGGCCCACGTATTCAAGTTTGAAAACCATCCTGTTGAAGAGCTGCAGCTCCCAGCACTCGCAAAGACATGGACAAGCACCACAGACAAAGCATCAGGCTTTTCAGCTTGGGTTCTGCACTGGTCCTGCCAGATTTGGCAGCACAGTGATGAGGGTGATGGGTACAACTCAGAGCATGGTGAGAGGCCCATTATCAGGGAGAAAAGGGATAAATGGCAAGAAATGTTTATAGAGGGAGAAAGTTAGAAGGCAACAGCAGCTGTGAAGGTTGGAAATCCCTGCAAGACATAGCATGAAAATGATGATGTTGGTGTTGGTTCTTCAGAGAGATAAAGTGTAAAAATCAGGGTTTGCTTTTCCCTGCATTTCATAGTAGGTTGAACTTTGCAGATGAATGTTTCTCTCTCCCCCAACAGTCAGTCCACCAGTGGGTCTGAACCAAAAACCATGCCCACAATGCTGTTTGTAAATGTACTTGCAACTACTCCTGGCAGCTGTGCACACCATTCAGCAAAGAAACCATTTTGCCAGTGTTACCTTGTGCCTCTCCCTCAGATGTTCAAAGCTTGTCACTTGCTCTGATGAAATGATGGTTGTTGTGCTAGCAGATCCACCTAGCAGCTCTCCTTCTAGCAGAGTAGGCCTCTGCACCCTTCCCCATAGACACCCTCCTTGTGAAAGCTGGTGGGGTCACATGAGGGGACTGGTGATAGGCAGGCAGGTGTTTTGTGGTGGCAGCCCAAAGCTTAGCATCACCTTGGACTTCACAGAAGTGCAAGAATCTTTTAGCCTCCCACACACAGAGTGATGTGGACTGTCATGGATTGACAGACTTCTTTCATGCCAAAGTCAAGCTTCTCCTCTCATCTCCCACACAACCTCTTCCCTCTTGCTCCCTTCTGTCTCTGTTTTGGCTGCGTTCTTTGTTTGCTTGGCTTGCTCAGCTTGTCAAACCTTCTTTTGCCAACACTCCTCCACACAGCATTCATCAAGCCTCTTTCTGCTCTTTTTCAAAGCTCTCCCAGATGGTGAGAAATCTCACCAGCCAATGGAAAAACTCCAGCTCTATAACTACACGTCATTTTCTGTTTGTTAGACAACTCCTGCTGGTATTGTCTCACACTGTCTCACACTGTGAAGCACTCCTGTTTCTTACTAATCTGCTCTGTTCTCTGTGTTGTATATACTATGAATTACATTTATGGTGCCATACATACATTTATGATGCCAATCACTGATTTGCTAAATTATTTTGGCTGGATTGGTTGCTCAAAAATGTGTAGATGTTGGGCCATAGTCAAACGCATTCAGAAATGACAGCTGAGTTTATGTGCCTCACTTTTGGGGGTATATGGTGCTTGATTTCCAGAGCTGTTGAAGACAGTTGACAGGAGCTCGCTATGCTTCACATTACTAAATCATGCATCTTTTGCCATAGCTCATTTCAGTGTATGTTTGGCATTGATTTCTTTGTATTGTTTAGATCATGAAAAGTGGTATTAACAGATTTCTGCAGGGCTCAGATCTCATTCAGTAGGTGACTTCAGCTGGGAGGTAAACCACAAAACAATATTGCCTACACTCTAACAAGATCCCAGAGGGGTGGAAGGGTGCCTGTCGTACCATATGAGGTATGAGAGGTGGACGTTTGAACAACATTTGGGCCACAGCCTAGTTAATAACAAGAGACACTTCAGGAAACATGATTCAGTCCATCTTAAAGCACATAAGGTATATCAGAAGCATCTTCTATTTCTCTCCCCAACCATTTTGCACCAGTGTTGCTTTCTTGAAACTGGATCAGTCTCTCACACTGATTCACTGAACAAAATACCCATGCTGGTCCAAGGAGGGAAACTACAGCCAGAGGTGGAAAAGTTATACGTGTTTCATGTTAGGGTTAGCTTCAGGCAATTTAAAGTGCCAGTGGAACTTCAGTAGTGCTAATCTCTTCCCTAAATCCCATTGCATTCCACATTTCCTCCAGGAGCTCAGTTTTGTTATTTCTAGAGGTTTGGCACACAGGGTTTTCATCAAGACATGAGATTATTAAGCAGGGAAGACCAGGCAATTAATACAGAACTAGATTCCATCTGCCTTAAATTTAAGACTGTTCAGATGTGAAGGTTCTGGTCAGATGTTCATTTAATAATAGCAGTGGAACACTTTATTATGATATAATTTTATGTTACATTGACTTTCTTTCCTTGTTAATTTTTCTTTGTTTTAGGTACCTTGAGAAAGAAGAGTGTGAGATATTTGGCTTCCATATGTCTAAAAAGTATAGCACAAATGGTCATAACTTGTTGAGTAATGAAGTGAGATTAGAAAGTAGACTATTTCTTGTGCAGAACTGGGAGGATCCAGAAAAGCTTTTCAAAGAAATCAGGGCTGTGTGAGAAATTAGTATGTTTTTCAGATGGCACTAACAATTTTCTGAATAAGTTTAAATAATATGATTAAGTATGATTAACACGGAATTGGACCTTTAAACCTAAGAGGTCCCATTTCATCCTATGCCTTGTGATCTGGTCTCAATGATTCATTTGTGATTGCCTATATTCCACAAACACTTCACAGCAGGATATTAAGAAATTCTTATCCTAACAAAATAAAATAAGCTATCTGTTTTGAAAACAAGTCTGCATCCATGTTGTATTTTCTGGTGCTCTTTCTTCTTATTCCTCTTGAAACTGTGTCTTTTATGGCACAAGAAAATCAGATGGTTCCTTTGGGATTTTGTCTGCTATTGTTCATTCTCCTTCAGAAGTCATCTTCCACTGGGCCACTGCAAGTAGTTGCTATAGAAATAAAGATGATGTCCATAAGAACAGTATTAGGGATGTAGCATGAGTAGTACAGGGCTTCTTGCAGAGTTGGGGATCTTGTTTCCAGTCATCATTGATTAGCAAAGATAAAAGAGACAAACTGAGAGGCAGATCCATTTGCTTCAGAAACCTTTGTGGATTAAATGAAGGTTTTTCAGAGGTATATTTTGGCTCCTCCTTAAATTCAGTTTGAGCCAATGGTGCTGTGAATCTGTTCAGTTAATTTCTTGTTCATTTGTAATGAGATATTTTACATCTCAGACTCAATGAGACCTACCCATAATGAACCACACCCTTAATGAACCCTTCCTGATGGAGCTGATGGTACCACTGTCATTGTGTGCAATTGTGTGTAAGCCCAAAGAAGCCTAAGTCCAGACAAACACTCAGCTGAACCCACATTATCTCTGTTTATCCCATCCAGCTCCAGAAACATTTTCACTAGCTGTCAGATCAATGCAGCTGTAAAAAAAAAGCAGTGAACTATGCTAACTGCTGGGAGGAATAGCCATCTGTCCCAACTGTGTGCTGAAGACACTAAAAGCTCATTGTCTGGCACCTCAGACTACATCAAACTTATTGTTAGACATGGTTCCTACCTCATCCATTAGCCTCGATTCCCCAAATCTGACCCTGAATTCTTGCAGATCTTTGGCTAACACTCAACTGAGCTCAAAGCTTTGTTTATTCTTTCCTGTCCTTGTTTTTTCTCCAGAATAACTTGAAAATCAACCCTTATTCTGGCTGAAATGTTTCAGCTCCTCTTAGGACTCATATTTGTCTGACAGGATGATCTGAATGCTTGGTTTGATTAATGTCCAGATTTGCTTCCTATTTATGTCCTGATTACAAAGATTTGATTTCTTACACCTCAATAATGGGTTCCAGATCCTTGAAAGTACTCCTTAATCTGTTTCTGCAAGCAAACAGCCCCAGATAATGTCTTATTGTGAAGTAAATTACCTGTAGAAGAAGAACCTTAGGAGAAGGTTTTAATTTTCAAGGATTTGGGGCTTTTTCCCCCTGCAGCACTTTTAATGTTTATGAAGGTCTAGAAAGTGGCCCTGAATTTTCCAGGACAGACCCCTCTCAGCATGTAGTTCCTTGTGTACTGGTGCCATAGCCTGGGGATGAGCAGAGATATGTTTAAAAAAGACTGAGGAGGAAAATTGGAAGGGAAGGGAAACCTCTGTGTTTTCCATTATGACATTGTGTGTCCAGCAAGGAAAGTGCAAGATGACATCTGGATCACATGCAGCATTCTCATTATTTCTCATTTAGACATGTTCATCTCATCTCCTCTTTCATCCCTTCCAACTCAAAACTTTCAGGAGAGTTCACAACATCCCAATAGCACGTATGTGCAATGGAAAAACAACATAGAGAGAGCTGGAACATACAGCAGAGCCTGTTCTTGTTAGAAATTGCTGAAATCAAAGTATTTTAGAATCATGGAATGGTTTGGGTTGGAAGGCACCTTAGTGATCATCCAGTTCCACCCCCTTGCCATGGGCAAGAGAATTCCACTAGACTTGGTTGCTCCAAGCCCTGTCCTACCTGGCCTTGAACACTTCTGGGGATGGGGCAGCCACAACTAATTCTGAGCAATCTTTTGGGGATGGGCATTCAGCTTGGCTGGAATTCTTCTGAGAATGGGGCCTGAGAAAACTTTTTCTACTTGCTGGGCTAGGTGGGCTTCTGGGGAATGCACACCTCAGAAATGCTTAATATCTGATCTCCAGACTCCCTCACTTTGAGGATTGCCCATCACTTCCCCAGCTGACATCCCTGAGAAGTTCTTAAGATTGGCTGGCACAAAGCTTCTGGCTCCAGGGCAGAGCTAGACAGGGCATCCTCTGGTTGTTGGTTTGCTTCTCTGAAGCCGAGTTCTAATACTTTCCTTTCCATACAAAATCAGGAGTAATATCAAATTATGGGATAAAAAAACCCTCCCCAGCAGTGAAGTAATCATTCTCTGCCTGGCTCTCACAACATGTGGGCTCTGCACAGCTCAGGTTAATTCCACGGAGAAAGGAATACAACAGCATCTAATGGAGAAATGAAACAAGCAAGCCAGACCATCAAAACTAACTTGATTTTCTCCCATCTCAACTGTTCTTCACCAATTAACTTCTTTAGAGATTTTGGCAATGCCCTGATCAACTAGACCAAGACCAAGATGCAGGACCCAGTCTGATAAGGAGCAGACACTTGTCTTTTACCAAAACATGTCAAGAGGCCAAGTGACTGACTTCACACCCCTTTAAAGACCCTGGCCCTAAAATTGTGTTCCCAATGCAGACACCAGATGTGTTGAAAACAAGCAGTGAGGCACAAAGTCCTCCTGACTCTGCAAAGCCTGGTTCATCTGAATCACACCTGCCTTCATCTTTTTCCATCCTGAGGCTTTGTTACCTTCTTCCTCCTTTTCACAATGATTGCCAGTGTTCAAACCACTGTGCCTATTGCTGGCTGCCAAGAAGTTCCATTTTAGCATGATCTAAAGACACTTCATGGTTTGACATGAGCACTGCAATAATTTCCCAGTGCCTGCTCCAACACTGAGTTGCGAGATGGGAGAGCGTGTCTGTCCTGAAAATTCCCCTTCTGCATGATAGTATTTCCTGTTTCCATCCAACCATGATCCAGGCTGCCATTTGTTATCTTGAAGTATTTCCATGCCGGCACAATTAGTTAATGAGCGTGTTGAGTCTCAAGCAAAACACGTGTTTGACTTTGAAGATTTAGCATGTATCCTTTCAGGGGAAAAAAAAACAAAGCAATGAAAAATCTGTGCAAATAGCCTCCCTGGCAGATGTTGAGAAGGAACAAAAAAGTGTTTTCCATGAACTGGACTGTGCAGTCTCAGAGCAAAAAGAAAATACATAGGTAGATGCATTGGCACACATTTATTTCAGGGTAAAATATAATTTTGCACTCTGTGTGGACTCAATCTCCTTTCCAAACACCCAGATCAGCTGCTGGGCTAATGACAATGACTTCTCATGAGGAAGAGGTTGACTTAAAGAGATTCCATTCTTCAAGACATAGCAACAGAATTGCTCTTCAGTTGCCCTGAAGACAAGAAAAAGTGCTGAGACAAATTTATCTTGTCTTCAGAGGAGAGACAAGAAAACATCTCTTTAGCACTCAAGAGCAAAGGATTGTTAAGCACCTACAATTTTGAACTGTTTATAGAAGAATCTTTCTAATAAATTTTGTTTCTTTTTTCATCTCAAGGCTGAGTGGAAGGATTTGGTCAATACCTTTCAGATCTTTAGCTGGTTCATTCATTCTGCAAGTTCCAGAGGATGATTTCATGGTACCAGAGAAGAACCAGGGGAAAAGAGCACCCCAGAAACTGCTTATTCCTCATCTGTCTTGCCAACCAAAATGTCTGGAACTCTTGAAGAAGTAATACAGATCTATGAGGAGCAAACATCTTGCCTGATCTAGAATCCTGTCCTACCTGGCCTTGAACAGTTGTAAAGGGTAAATTTACCCTCAAAGGTTGTAAGACCATTATAAACCTTCTGCCACAGCTATGTGTGCTGACAGACCTGGGTAAGGGGAATATTTTTGGTCTCACTGGGATACAGTGTTGGTTTCTGCTGGAACTAGATCTGACCTGACCTGAGTCTTGACTCCCAGGACTTTCAGGCCCAGATAACACAGCATCTGCCTACAAAATATCTTTCCTTTTCCTTGAACTGCCTGAAGAAATCCAAATATTATCCCCATGAATGGACTCATCTAAAGGATGGATTTTTCCAATTGAATCTCCACCCTTTAAGGTCTTCAAAATTGGACTGGTCAAGTACCTGAGAAATCAGGTCTAATTAGCTCTGGTCAGAGGAGAAGGCTGGACTGGATGACCTGCAAAAGTTCCAACACAAACTCTGATTCTATGATTCTACAGAAATACAAAGCTGAAACTGGGACTAAAAGCAGCACAGCATTTCTGAGTGCTGCCTGCAGACTGCTGGCACTGAAACTCAGCAGATGAAAGATGCATTTCTACAATCTCTGAGCTGCTTCCCTTCATATCAGGCAGTGATATCACTGCCTCCCTGGTTTCTGACATCCTGGAATTCAAATTTCAAGTTCATTGTGCTGCCTCATAAGACAACAACTCATGAAAAAAAATCCCTCTGTTTGTTTATGGGTTTAAGCCTTGATTTTTACATGCTTTCAATATGCAGGAACGGACAAATTCTTTGAGAGGCTCTTAACAGGAACAAAATCTATATTGAGGAGGTTCTCTGGCATGGCCAGGGGTTGTGGCACACAGGGCTGTCTGTTTCCTGGAGGATTTTCAAGCTGGACTTCACAACCTCACACTCTGAATAGCCAAGGTGGTAGTATCTCCATCACTCCCAGCTTAGGTGCCAATCAGAAAAATGTTTCCAAATTTAAGGATTGGCACCATCAGTGCTCTGTGTCAGCTTTGAGAGGGGCAGGGGTCAAGGTAGCCCTTGTCAAAGCTGCGTTAACAACAATTGCCTTACTACTCCCAGGACTCCACTTCAGTGGAGGGGCTAGCACCTCTGGGAATGAATCCATTAACTGGACAAGAAAAGATATTTTTGGCAGGACAATCTCTGTGTTCATCAGCTGCTTCTCCGCATAATGATGATAATACCTCACACCTTCCTTCACATGGACAATCTGCTGGGATCTTTAATGCTGAAGGAGTGATTAGACGCCAACATAAGCCATGTGAGAGTATTCAGACAGATCCTTCCTAACACGGGTGGAGATAGTAAATATTTCATCTACTATCTCTTATATATAAACATTTGAGGCTAGCTCATAAGCTGTGCCTGCACTTTCCCAGGCAGTTGATCCATTTTAGGAAAGTAATTTACAGACATTTCCTGCAGCAGCAGGATTTATACTCAATGAGGAACAACTCTGCCCCATGTGAAAATCTCAAAAAGTATTTCTCACTGAAGATAGGGGTGTTCATCAAGGGATAGGAGGTGAAAGAATTTGGCCAGGTGTCTGGCAGAATGTGGGATGATGCTTCATTGCTGGTGTGGTGATGAAGAGAGTATCTTGTTACAGAGGGAACCCTTTTGCCATGCTACCAGAAGGACAGAGGTGTCTCAGAGGATTGGATGATGTTCTGGATCTGCTCCATGCACATAAAACAGTGATTTATTCTTCACTTGTCTGCTGGATTCCTTGTTGTATTTTCCTTATAAATGGCAGAAGGGAGGATGTGCTCTAGGAGCATGCATGTAAACCCTGCCACCTGATAATGTATTCAGTTTTTAGTTGCTTTAGCTGCATCACCTGAGAGCCATTTGTGCCTGCAGCTGCTTTTTCATTGTTTTCTGCTGTATCTAAAAGGATTAAGAGTTGCAGTTTTGATACTAGTTAAAACCCTCATGTGATCAGGGGACCAAAAAAAAGCACATTGGCATCTTCCATCCGGACACCTTCTCTGAGCTGCAGTGCCATATCACAAGAGCACTGCCCAGGCTGGCTTTAAGATATTTGAATTTTCCATCCTTGTCCTGAGGAGGTTTTATTTCATAGTCTACATCATTTCACCAGCCTCATATTGCTAAAATTCATGGACTGAATAAAGATGTGAAATATCACAATCTCTCAGACCCCAAACACCAGTTTCTGGAGGTCCCTGGTGGTCACATCTCCAGATTTGATGTGTTGCTTTATGTTACCTTCACAAAAGCAGGGGAAACTGCCCAAATGCAAACACCTTAAACCAGACAAGATAAAGTCCCCTCAAGGACAGCACAGAGATAAAAAGAGGCTGGATTGTGATCTGGATCTGATCCAACTTCCACGCAGCACATGGAAAGGTTCCCACTGATGTAATCAAAGCTGGATCAGGCCCAAAATGATAGATGATTAATCATAACTATTTATTTGTTAACACCAGCAATGGATTTGAACATTTACAGGATATAAATACAAAACAGATCCTGCCCCAAAGAGTTCAGCAGCTGAGTTCTCTGGTTTTACAAGGAGTGGCACTCTGGGAAGCCCACATCAGGTATTAATTTAGCATGATTTTAATCTGTCATTCCACAGTTACATGTTGCTGGGACAGGGAAGGCATTTAATGGATGAAGGGTTAGCACTGCTGAGTCTTCTGGAGGAAGCTTAATGTGCAGAAGGGAGTTGGATTAGGTGGGAGGACCTGGAACATGGGGAGGTGGAGATCACTGCATGAACAGCAGAAAATGTGGGAAAAATTCCTGTCCCGTCTCTCCAGGTCAACAAGTCTCAGAGACAGAGAGGATGGTGGGGGTAGCCTTGGATGCAGTGGTGGGGGAGAAGTCCATGTAAGGCTGGACCCAAATGTGGAAGAGCAATTATAAGAGAAGAGTGGAAGCTGTAAGAAAGGAGGAGTTCATTTAACGATGATGGCTGTAGAAGAGTAGAAGAGTGGTTGAAGATGGTTCTCAGAGCAAAACTAGGAGAGCACACACATGTTCATGCACATGCAGTCACAGACATAGCCCTCAATCATTTTCTTGAGTACTTCAAGTCTACTCAGCTCTCTGGCTGACTCATCTTCTCCCCTCAGCCATACCCTCCCCAGCAATATCATAACTGCAATGTTGAAAGTTAATGACGGTGCAGATGGAGACAACAGAGAATGCTGAGCCACAAGATGCCTTCAGTGTTTGACCTAGATTCAGCACAATATGATCCAGATCTGAGCCTCTGGGAATGGAGACAACACTCAATCACCCAAAGGTGAAGAGACCTGGCTGCCATCAGAACCAGATCTGGGGCTGCTGGTAATCAGCATAACTCTGCTGATCTACTGATTTACATTGAACCATCATCTGTTTCCATCAGCTGGAGGCTCCTTGGGGGCCTTTCTTTGTGGGTTAGCAGATCATGTATCCTTTCATACCCAGAGGATCATCAGCTGAACTGTAAACCTACTACAAGGGTTTGCTTCACTAAAACAATCCATGTTTCCCTGGTTAAAAGCAATTGGTGATTTAGGGCCTCAGTTTCACTGCAGTCTGTGATAAAGCTCCTGTTGCCCACAGGAGGGGGCAACATTAGGGCTTCAAATCCACACCTGGGCAATATCAGGAATGGCTGTATCTTTCAAAAACACAACAAAATAAAACAAAAACCAAAACAAAACATTCCCTTCACTCACTTCACAAATTCTGAGTCCCAGGCACTCAGAAGGAACAGCAGCCAATGCCCATATGCTCCCAAGACTGACTCCTCTTTCATACACTCAACTGTGTAACATTTTACAATCCAGAAGGCTCCATCTCATAACTCCAGGCAATTCTGAAAGAAAAGGATTTAGCATCAGTATCATAAACCCAACCTCACATCATCTGCTTTCATGCTTTAGCTACCCTAATATTTATAGATCACATATCCCAACCACTTCAGTTCAGCTTGTGACTTGTTTTCAAGTCTACAGGCTCTGGGAAAAGACATAATGGGCTGTTCAACTGGAATTAAGAAAAATAAAACCCCTTTAGGTTCACTCACATGTATCCATTTTACTGCCCTGGTCATTCTATATTTGTTAAATCTTTTGAGGTTTATCTGAACTATTTTTACATGTAAGTTTTCTCAAAATTTTACCTTTAAATCTTAAAAACTGTCCTCAAAGTGCACACTAGAAATGTCAAAGTGACATCTGATGTTCTTTCAGAACTGCTAAGGCAGTTTTATGTGATGTATTGAAAAAAAAATTACTGTAGTAATACAGAGCCCTATGGTAATTAAAAAAAAAACAAACTTAAAAACCTCGTCAAGTCCATTTAGCATTTTAAACCCATGCATTTCAGGAAGCAGTCATAAACACACACACTGTGCACCTCTCCAAGGTCAGTGCTGTCTCCTCTGGGGCTCACAGCAATGAATGAGGGCATTATGTTTGTCTAGGATGCAGGGGCATGGAAGGACCCAGAGGTTATCCTGACAGCTGCAGGCTGCTCCCTGATGTTCCAAGCACATCTGCTGCTGCAGCAGACTCACACCCCAGGTGCATTTGGATGGCAGAGCAATACCTAAAGAGGTCAGCGTGGTTCACTGAACCCAACGTGCTCCTATCATGCAAGATCTTTAGATTAGATATAAGGAATAATGTTTTTACTATGAGAGTGGTAAAACACTGGCATAGGTTGCCCAGAGAACCCATGGCTGCCCCATCTCTGGGAGTGTCCAAGGACAGACTGAATGAGGCTTGGAGCAACCTGGTCTAGTGGAAGGTATCCCTGGCCATGGCAGGGGGTAGAATGAGATGACTTTTAAAGGTCCCTTCCAGCCCAAACCATTCTATGTTTCTGTGATTAAAATCAACTGCTGATACCAACAACCATCTCACTTCCAACAATGAAAAGCAGCTCCTGAGATCTGGAGCAGACAGGACTCTGCACAGCCAAGCAGATTCCTCATTGTCTGCAGGAGACTTTGTTTGCGAGGAATTTGATTCAATGCTAAGTGCCTTACCAAAATAAAAAGGATCAAAATTCAATTTGACTTGATTTACATGTTGGAACAGAGGCGTGATTTCTTTGTAGAACCTTTTACAAAGAAATTAAAGCTTGCCATTTAACACTAAAAAAAACTCAGGCACAGAGTCAAGTTTTTAGGAGTGGCACTGTCTTTTTATATATCTCCAGCTTTGTCTTGTACCTTTTATTTCATGACAGTAAACTTGGGCAGGGTTTGGAGCACTTCTGCAGAGCTTTAAACTCTTTTTTTTTTTTTTAAACCAGAGATAAAATAAGCCTAGAGTTTTGAGGAATAACTGTTTCTCAGTGGTCTCAAATCTGAACATCTTATTTCCTGAGGGAAATACTTATGCAGGGACAGCTTGTGCTCTACTGCAAAATATCTGGTCTGGTCAATCTGAGCAGACGTTGTGCTGGATTTCCCAACAATTTCAGTATGAAGCTAAATCTCCTCTCCTCTCCTCTCCTCTCCCCACAGAAGTTCCCTAAAAAGCCAATTTTATAGGTGGGAAAACTGAGGCTTAGAAATTGAACAGCAAGATCCATGAGAGCATCCCAGTTATTGATGAACTACTATCCCAGATGGATGGGAGAGAGGGTTTAGTAATGGGTCATTCTCAAACCTGAAAGTTTTCTTCTCTGTTACATTCACACCTTGGAGAGGAGGATTTCCAGCACATTGATCAGGATGTAAACCCCTTGCCTGCAATGAACAGCTTCTCAGCTCACATGTGGGTGGCTGCTGCCTGTTAGCACATGCAGTTCTGAAAAAAGTGCTGAAAAGGAAACTACCTAGTCATTTCTGGTTCCACTTATGGCATAATTTGCAATAGAATTAGAGAGAAAAATATCTCATTCATGGTATTTAGCTCTAATTCAACCTCTTCATTTCCTCTCTGTTTCCTTTTTCTTTTTCTTCAGAGTTGAGAAGAAACAAATAAAGGAGCTTTTTAATGTTAAATGCCAAGACCAATTTGCATTGCAAGATCAGTCTTTTGTTTGGAGAGACACCAGTCCATAGCTGAGTAAGCTCTTCAATGCAGGGGCTGTCCTCAGTTTCATGTCTTACATTGTAGTGGCAGCCCAACCAGTATCCAAGCTGTATTTTTTGAAAAGCCAGTGGTACTGCATTAGAAATATCTCTGACTGGTGGCTCCATTGAAATCTCCTAGCTGAAATGTAGTCAGTGTGTGAATGCCAATCTATGTGTGCAGTAGGGGGGATGAATAAGTGCCAGAATGGATGTTGCTCATTCATCCAGAACACAGATCTCTAAAAAAGGAATGTCTCACCTCTCTCATGAAGGTGAAAGTTGGTTCCTGTGCTCTGCTGCTGGAGCAGAAATGAAAAATAGCAAGTGCAGAATGTAAAACACAAGGTACTAAAGGCATTGTAAATGTGGTAGTTAAAGTATATGAGATATGAAAGGAAGCCTCCAACCTTGACAAGGAATTTTGTCCTTTCATCACTGTGCAGATGAATGGCTTTTAAACCATTTGCATTGGTTTTGAATGTCTAGAATTCAGAGTTAATCTGAACAGAACCAAATTTCATAGTAGGCACCAGAGAAGGTTTGTTTTCCAATGGCTTTTCCAGGGACTTGTTGCTCTAGTCTGTACAGGATAAAGGGGAAAAAAAAATCTGGAAACAGTTCTGTGAGCCTCTTGGTCAAATGACAGTGCAGGAAGCTCACAGAGATTGAGTTACATCAAACACAGGCAGAGACATGGCAACACAATCACTGAAAAACAGAATACTTCACATCTTTTTTCTGTATGAAATCTGAATAAATCAGGCAAATCCTCCTTGCTCAACAACTTTGGAAGGATTCAAACCCACCTGGCTGGGGGAGATGAGGTAGAGCAGGATGCTAAGACCAAGATCCAGCTCAGATGGTCTCACCCAGGTCCTGCAAAGGGAAGAGTGGCTTGAATGGCAGCTGTAGAGATTGGGCAGCTACACATTGATTGAGATTTGGTGTTACAACAGCATCTTTGCCTCTGTTCAATTCATCTTCCATCCCCCATGCTCCCTGAAAATGATTTATGACACCTTTGTACCCTTTCCAGACGGTGCAGTAGACCAAATTTTACTGAGGAATTTGGATTTGTTGGCTGCAAGGAAAAGGGGGAGAAATCTCATAATAAAGCAACAGCCTGTCAGGGGAATAAACCCCCTTTGGAGTCTTCACAAGAGAGTGAAATGCACTGCCTCAGTGAGCAATAGGGATCCCCTCAGCATTTAAAACACAGAGACTCTTCTGCAAAATTCATCTCAGTATTCCTTAGAGAAAGTCAGATGGATTGTACCTGCATTTATACTGATGTCAGCATTTATTACAGCTTTTGCCCAGACAGTTTGAGGTTTTTTCTTTCTTATGATGGGAATGTGTCATCTGGGGTCTTTTCTGGTATTTCTCTCCTGAAAAAGGAGTGAGACTCTCATAGCAGAACACATTTTCATAGCCTTAATCTTCATTGTGTTTGCTGAAGACTTCCAAAGGAGAGAAGCAAGCTGGGTCACAGGATCAGGATACTCCTACTATGGTTACCACAAAAACACTTTTGGCAACCCTTATCAGGCCTGATAATGAGGGAGAACACTTCAGCTGGTCAGCTTTGGAACCAGATGATCTTTAAGGTTGCTTACAATCTAAGCTGTTTTATGACATTCCTCCAAGAAGCTGGGAAGGTCGTTTGGCTGCCCCTCCAATGGCAAGCCATGTTCCCTGGGCCATGGGGAGAGGACAGCCTTACACTTCATCTGAGACGTAACAGGTGGCATCAAAAATATGCATATCAAAGACTTTTCTCAACGCGCATTTAGAGTCCCTTGAATTGTCATGTACACAAACACATCAAGCAGGTTTAAAGGGGGATTACCTGAGCAGTGAGCACACAGAGAAGATGGACTCATAACAAAACCTTGCATTGGCTAGTCCCCAGCAAACTCTAGAGCATCTCCCTACTCTTGGTGGTAATTCTGGAATAGGTCAGGACACAGGGACATTTTCACCTGTGCCAGTGTTGCCACTAAACCCTTAACTTCTCAGGTCCAAGTCACAAGGAACAAAAAATCAGTTGATCATATATGAATTAGCAGTCCGAAGAGGTGATTTTCCTGGTCTTAGTCTCTTTCCCAGAAGATAGGTATCTCACCTGTTTGGCAGGCTGAGCAGGAATGAAAGAACAGATGGGGAGTTCAGATAGCCACATTAGGCATAAATTACATTTTTAGAGCAACAGAGAGATCTCACAATGTGTCTAGGTTTCAAAGATAGGTGTCTGCTAAGGAAGGCAAGAGACTCTCTTGGTATGGAAAATGTAACCCTCTTCCCTCTGAATTATAATACTTTCGAAATTAGGGGGTTTTCAGGCAAAGATATGAGAATAGGAGTAACAGTTCTTTACTAGTACATATAACAAGGTAAACAAACAACAATAACTATAACAAATAGAACCAGGAATTCCGTGACAGCCTCCTCTCGGCCGCAGGCTCTTTCCCCTTCGGTGCAGTTCCGGGCACAGCCAGCAGGGGCGCTGCTGGCTCCTGGTGGGCAGTGCAGTGATCCCCACGGGGCTGCAGGGGGCGCTGCTGGCTCCCGGTGGGCGGGGCAGTGCAGTGATCCCCACGGGGCTGCAGGGGGCGCTGCTGGCTCCCGGTGGGCGGGGCAGTGCAGTGATCCCCACGGGGCTGCAGGGGGCGCTGCTGGCTCCCGGTGGGCGGGGCAGTGCAGTGATCCCCACGGGGCTGCAGGGGGCGCTGCTGGCTCCCGGTGGGCGGGGCAGTGCAGTGATCCCCACGGGGCTGCAGGGGGCGCTCCGGCGCGGGCTCGGGGAGCGCGTGGCAATGGCGGCTCGGCCCAGACGGGAAGGGGGGGAAGAGAGGCCTCGCTCCACAGAGCCCCGGGGCAGCCGATCCCGGTGCCCAGCAGGACTCTCGGAAGCACTAGACTGAAACAGCAGGAATGAGCAAAAATCCCGGGGTATCAGAAACTCCGCAGCTGTAGCTGGAACCGCGGAAGGTCTCAGCAGGCAGGAAGTGCAGAGCTACAGTGTAGCAAAAGCTCGGAGCAGCGCTGAGGAAGCAACGGGGCAGGGCAGGGGGGACCCTGCTCCGATCAGGGCAGGGAAAGGTGAGCTCGGGATCCCAGGGTTTTCCTCTGAGGCATCCAGGCAGATGGTGGAAATGTCCCCGTGCAATGGCTGCTCTTACAAGTAGAGCTCCACTCACAGGAGAAGAAAGACAACAGGAGGCGGAACACCGCAGTGGTGATGAATTCTCCCCACAACAACCGCAGCTTCTCTCCCCCCCGAATGCCGACAGCACACGCGAGCTGGGGGCTGCACCCAACCCCGTTTTCCCAGTCCCAATCTTTCGGTATCTCTGCCCTTCACGGGAAACTCCATGTAAAGAGAGAGAGTAGCTAGCTGCACCCTTCCCTTGAGCTGTGGCACCTTCTTTTGTCTTTCTCAATTATCCAGTCATTATTGTCTCCTAGCAACACACATTGTTGCTAGGAGAACCGGAAAATTCCTTAAGAGGAAAAAACAAAAGGAGAACTCCCAAAACCCCAACACAAGCTTACAAGGAAGATGCAACAAAGATTTCTGCATGATGGAATATTTCTTCATCTGCAAATTGTCTTCTGGTGCCTTACAGTTCTACCTTGCTACTATGATCCAAGCACTACCAATCCTTTGGCTGAAAGATGGTTCTTATGGACTATGTCTCCACTACACTCTCTCCCTAAAATCATGGGTGTATAGGGTGTGACCCTGCTGGCTCACCAAGCAGAGCATTCTGTTCTTGTAACTAAACCTATTTGTCATAGGAGCAAGCTCTGTTTTCACAGTCCCTGGATGCCTGTTCCAGGACTTTGCTGATCTAATGCTTAGGAAACTTCTTCTAATTTCCAGACTAAATTTACTTCGGGCCAATTAAAACCTACTTGTTCTTGTGCCAACATTTTTTTTTTTCATTCCAATGTTTCTTTCTGCTTCTGGCTGTTTTAATTTTAGTGTGCAACAGCATGCATTCCCCCTCTCAACTGCTTTTGTGCTGAGCTAAAAAAGCCAAGTTCTTCAGCCTCCCCTTGGATGACATGTTCTCAGTCTTCCATCCATGTCCTGGCACTTCCCTTTACCTGTTTGGTCTGAATGACTCATTTACGGACATGACCCCCTAGGCCTGGAGGAGATAATCTTACCAAAACATTTCCCTGAGCAGTAAATACAAAAACCCACAAAATACTGCTCCTGAAGGTGATTATGAGGTATCACTCCTGTATTTCCTCTTGGGCTTCTCTTGACTCAGGAGATTTCTTTCATCCATGCTGGAATCGTCTATATGCCAGAAAATACAAAAAGAATCTCTTTATGTAGTGTTAGCTGTAGATGGTGATTTGTGGCCTCAGGGTACAGGTGGTAAATTTCAGCTATTCATCCCATGCCACAACACATTTCCTTCTGCAAATGTCTCCGGGGTTCAGGACAGGAGGTGAAATAGAGGCTCGCTTAAGTTAGCAATATGAATTAAGCATTTAAATTTTAGCTTGTAGGATTGTGTGTTGAATTTTAACCTTTTAGTTAAGAAACCTCTGCCACAGTACAAAGGGCATAGGAAGATGCAAATTTCTGAACCTTCTTGCGATAAAGAACAATACCGGGAAAAGACTAAGGAATGCAAGAAACCTAGATAAAGAAGCTCCTCTGTCTTGAGGAGACAAGATCAAAACTGATCAAAATCAACAGAGGCACTCAGATAAGCACCAAGGGACCAAAGTGCACGTGCAAAGGAGAAAAGCTCAGAAGTTCAGTCATGAGGAAGACCACTGCCTTCGGCCTCAAAGACCACCAGGGACCCCCAATGGGACCACCACCAGGGACAAGGCATGCTCAGAAGGGCGTGGATCTGATTGCCATGCTTGGCGAGGACAGGCGGGACTAGGGGTTAAACATGCATGAAGAAGTTGTGCAGTGTAATGTGTATGGAACAGCTCTGTAAATAAAATGGAGCTCATAACCAGAGCTCGGTGCACAAGTACCTCGAGAGCGATCTCGCTTGTGCTGGGCACTGACAATACATACCCACTACATAACTACATCAGGTTATAGCGTCTATTTATTCCGTGTATCTCTTCAGAGGCAAAGGCACATTGGAATTACACTTTGAAGTTCACTCTGTATTTTGAAAAGCCAGAAAATAAAGAAACAAACTCCACAAGGTAACAGTTCTAATATGAGAGGACAACTAGCTAGATCCTAAGTTACTGCCATTTAGTAATCTTCCCTCTTCCACCCCCCTCTCCCCTCCTCTCTTCTCCTTTCTCCCCTTCCCTTCCCCTTCTTTTCCTTGCTACTCCTTCCCTTCCCTTTTCCTTGCTTTTCATTTTCCTTGCTTTTCTCCCTTGGAAGTCCATAAGCTCATAAATCTTTAGACTTTCATAAAGAAGATTATGGATTTGGAAAGTACAGGCTATGATTGAAATGAAGACACTAGAAGCACAAGTGAGTTATTTTTCACGTAATTAGTAGCTTAATGTCATCATGACATGCCAACGAGGAATTGTCATCAGCATTCAGAACTACACCTTGTTAGACTTTTATTCACTGTTTCTTGATGGCAAACAAAAAGCCAACCCCACTTTGTGGATATTTCATCTATGGGATGAATTTCACCCCCTAATGAACTAAACTGCATTTTTTGTTTGTACGACAGTGCCACAGATGGTGAGTCATTGGCCAAGGAATATAAGGCCAGTATTTTTTTAATTTGGCCTGTGTCATGGTTTGATACTGGACAAACACCAGGTACCCATGAAAGTTGTTTGCTCACCTCTTCTGTTATAGCTGGGCAGAGGAGAGGGAAAAAAAAAAAATTAATGAAGGGCTCATGAGCTGAGATAAGGATTGGGAGGAAAAAAATTACCTAAGAGCAAAACAGGTTCAAATTTAAAGGTATAAAGTAAAATTATTATTAACTTTTATTATAACTATTATTAGTGGCATAACTATTATAACTATTATAACGATTATAACTATTATAACGATTATTAATTATAACTANATAATAGCGAGAAGTAAAAAAAATAATCCTTTAAAATACCTTTTTTCCCCCCAGCCGATCCCTCCTTCCCACCAACAGCACAGAGAGACAGGGCATGGGGATTTTGGTCAGTTCTTCACTCAAGATCTTCTTCTGTTTCCTCAGGGAGAGGAGTCCTTTTTTTCCTATGCTGTGGGGCCCATCCCATGGGCAAACAGTTGTCCCAAAACTGTTGGGGTGTGGGTGATTTGTCCATGGGGTGTAGTCTTTTAAGGATAGGCTGCTCTAGTTTGGCAGCAAGGGCTCTCTCTCTCTGTTTGGGTCTCCCACTGGATCACAGCTTTCCTTGGCATCCACCCGCTCCGGCATGAGCACTTTTCCCATGGGCTGCAAGTGGATCTCTGCATCCTCTGTGGACTTCATGCGTTACAAGGGGACAGTTTGTTTTACCATGGTCTTCACCATGGCTTGCAGAGGAATTTTGGCTCTCATGCTTGGAGCACCTCTTCCCTGTCTTTCTTTTCCACTGACCTTGGTGCCACCATATTGTTTTCTCTTACATGTCCTCTGTGGTCTTCACATTTCACTGAACATAATTCCTTCACTCAGGATTTTATCTTGAGAAGAAGAAAAAGGCAGAGAGGCCCCAGAGATGGGAAAAACAATCCTTATCTCACTCACTTCTCCTGTGTTTTGCTCATGTGGGATGTGTTTGGAATTTGTTTACCTGAATTGATGAGCCTCATTGGGCTGTGGTGTCGGTTGTGTTCAGTCACTGACCAATGGTCACACAAGCTGTGTCGGAGACTCTGGAAAGAGTCACGAGTTTCATTATTATCTGTTTAGCCTTCTGTAAGTATCTTTTCTCTATTCTTTAGTATAGTTTAATATAATATAGTATAATAAAATAATAAAATAGCCTTCTGATCACATGGAGTCAGAGCATCATTCTTCCCTGCCACAAAGGGTCAAGGCTTCTTGACAACAGTCCTCACTTCCTTTTCTTCTCTTACTAGAAGAAAAACTGCGGCTGGTAGGTACCATTGTCAACAAGTTCCACTAATTTAAAGGTTCTTGCAAGATTCCACAGCTCTGAGAAGTTGATCTCATTTATGTTCCCCATCGGGCAGTTGCTCACCATGTTTTACCCTTGCCCATGTGGCCCATGCGGGCAGTGGCGGTCGCCGCGGCACTGGCGCTGTTTAACTCCTCTCTCAGTGCGGGGCGCTGGGAAGTGAAGCTGCCGTCGCCATCCCTGCCCTTCTGCCCACAGTGGCCATCTAGGGGTAGCCAGGCAGGCAAGGCTCTCCGCAGATCACGCTGGCATGGTGGAGACCACCGCAGGGCCTCCCCACCCCTGGGGAAAAACGGCGCATGAGATGTTTTGATTTTCTTTTTAGATATATCATCACAGAGGCGTTATCAACCTCTCTAATTGGGCCAGCACCATGTCCATCATCAGAGATTGGCTCTGTCGGACATGGTTGAAGCTTCTAGCACCTTCTCACAGAAGCTACCCCTATGCTGTGGGGTGGCCCTCCCCCGCTACTAAAAAATCAGGCTGTGCCAAATCACACAGCCTAAATTTAAACTGCTGGGGTTTTCATAGGTGAAAAGTGTCAGCACCATCTCCTAGATCCATCACTGCAAGCTTGGAAATCATCTTTTCTATTGCTGTAAATGCTCAAATAAATACTTTCTCTGAATTTCATCTTTCAAAATCATGATGAAATCATTATTTTCATCTATTAAAAAATTATGATAGTATGTTATTAGGTCCTGGCCAGAGAACAAAGTCAGACAAATGCAATACCAAAGTGCTCCCAATTCTTATCATTTTATCTGGACCCTTATTACATTCTAAAAACTCCAGACTTTGGATCAGGGGATTAGATATGTATCTCAGGTTCCTCATCTTTGTTTTTCCTTTTAATACAGGGAAGGAAAGAAAGTCTGAAAAGTTTTTGACATCTATTCTATTGATTCAAAAACAAATGAAAAACTGGTTGGCAAAGAAAAGGAATTTAAACATTTAAATGAAAATTGGAAACTGGTAAAGAATACTTTACTATAAAATATTTTAAGAAACAAAGGCCCATAGCTGAAAGAGAAGAGTAAACTAGTTTTTTGAAAAAAACTTCTTTACAAGGTGTCTTGGTTTGAGAAGAAAGGTGTCTGCTAAGGAAGGCAGAAGCCTCCCCTGAAATGGAAAATGCAAACCCCCCCCCCCCCCCGAATTATTATAATTTTGAAATTAAGGGGCTCTCAGGCAAAGATATGGGAGCAGGAATAACAGTTCTTTATTAGGGAAGAAAATTATTTTACAAAATGAAAATAAAATAAACAATGTAGTAATCCAAAACAACACTGACAGAGTCAGAATACGACCTGACACCCTGTGGGTCAGGGTGTTGGTAGCAGTCCAATTAAATGGCTGCAGCCCTCCTGCAGTGACAGAAGCGGTTCTGTTGAAGCAGTGATCCTGTAGAAGGGGGTAGTCTTTCTCTGAAGGACCAGTGCTGGTGTAGATGGGCCTGGTCTTCCTCTGGGAATCCAGTGGAGAAGACAGCTGCTCCTCTGGGAATCCAGTGGGAAAGGCTGGCTGTGGTCTTCCAGCTCTCTGATTATATCCAGTTAGGAATGCTTGGCTCCCCCCTCTGGGTGGAGCTTTTCACAATGAGATGATGTAATTTTATTGTTCATGTGGGGAGACTCAATGGCCCATTAACAGCAGATGTCTCCCTGGAGGGAGGATTGGTTGTGGAAGAGATAAAGAAAAACTGCCCAATTAACAGAAGATCACTGCTCCACAGACAGGAATAGAATACACACATCCATTTCCAACCTAAGACACAAGGCCAATGAATGCAGCTATGAAAAGAATCATAAAACTCCAATAAGCAATACCCAGGGGAGTTTAAAAGCAAAAATTTAAATCTACAAATTGTATATATTTTTGGGTGGAGAAAGGCAGAAAGAAAAGCTGGCACAATAAGTAGGACATCTTAATAAATCAATATCAGAATGAATCCTAAGTGTAATATTGGCTCACGGACAGACAGATGAATATAGAAAGACAAAACAGACTTAGTAACATAATTCAGAAGCAATCAGTGTCTTCAGAAAACAATTTTATTCTAGTTTGGGGGGAAAAATATTTATATTACATGGTGATGATTAAATACTTTACATTAAAACAGAAAAACACATGAAAGAATAGCTAATGATATCAGCTACATAGATAATAGGTATCTGTGTAACTGGCAGCCCAGATTTACAGAAAAACTAAACAAGGACCAATATGTGCTGTTAAGTTTGAGGAGTAATTTGCATCCTGGGAACAGAGAGAGTCCTTCTGGAAGAGAGAAACAAAATAACCTCAGTAAATTTGGGCTATTAGCCTAACTCCAGCCATGGAAAAATTCATAGAGTCAGTGACATCACTGAAAAAAACAACACCTATCCACACAGAAAACAAATCACATCAAGCCAATCTCACAAAAGTTTTGATAAGCAAAAATGACAGTATGGATGTAGCATATTTACACAGGAATACTCTAAATTGCACCGGAACATTTCTCTTATGAAATTAGAACCACCGGATAATCAACTTAATGTACATTTGAAGGGATAAAAGTGTCAGATACATCTGAAATGAGGGTTTAAATGCTTATGCACATCTTT
Source organism: Peucedramus taeniatus (assembly GCA_013400575.1). Classification (NCBI taxonomy): domain Eukaryota; kingdom Metazoa; phylum Chordata; class Aves; order Passeriformes; family Fringillidae; genus Peucedramus; species Peucedramus taeniatus. The sequence continues at coordinate 40,677 of WBNO01017863.1, read as the reverse complement.
GTCCTAATAGATTTCATAGCTGTACTCCAGATGGATTTATCTGTAGACTTACATTATATAAGATTTTTGTCAAAGGCTAAGAAGAAGCATGAAAATTTTAATGGATAAATGTAGCAGATGACTCTGGGATTGGCAAGAGCAATAAAAACCAAGAGAGGGTGCTAACAGGAGGCAATTCACTGTAGTTGATATGCAAGCACAAACAAACTAGTGGTACTTTGACATGACCAAATGTAAGACAGCATGCTTAAAAATGATGCATAGGGTCATGATTTACAGGGTTGGGGTATGGGACACAATCTGACACTCTGGAAGTCAGCAATTCCAACAGGGATGTGCAGATCCTGGAAGGTAATGGTTGAACCTGAGCAGTCCTGTGAACCTCAAGTTACAAACAGGGGAGGTAGACACATAAAGTTGTGGGAGTCAAAGCTGAGGCTGCAAATTTGGCAAGGGTTACTAGCAGGGGGGAAAAGGAATTACTGTAGAAAAGGGAAAATGCAGTCCCTGCATCAAGGACAATTCACAGCAGTTTTATTTTGAACACAGATGTGAATTAGAGTCAGTCTTGTGGTTCTGGCCCAGGAAAAAGGCTCACCAGTTAAGCGATAGCTCCTGGAAGCCAGAAATGGGGGTACTTAAGTTTCACGTGAGCCAGCTCCAAATACCTGAAGTGTCTGAAAAGGCCTGGTCCCCAAGAAATTTGAAGTGAGCCTAGGGGAGGACTGGGTTCCTCACTGCCCAGTCCATAGCACCCTGTCCCAACCAGCTGCTGAGATGGTGATGTGGTGGTTTCCTTCAGCAGACGGCTGAGGTCACTCCAGTAACTCTCAGGGAGTATTATTTCTCTACCACCCCTATCACATGCTCACAGTTTTATATGTGCTTTTCTTGAAGTCCTGATGTCAATATATAGACTTGTTCTTTCACCCAGACTTTTCCTAGAAGGAATATCAATTTCAGATAGTAAACCATCCCCTCTCCCAGGGGACCCAGTTTCTCGGGAAAGAACCTGCCTGGACTCCCTGTGGTGGCTCCAGAAGAATCTTCTGAGGCTCTTGTTTCACCTGAAGTTATGTTGTCCTCTTCCCCTTTCATGGTTCAGGTCCTGACTAGCATCTGACACCTTTGGAAGGTTAAAAAAATAAATACTTGAAATGATCTGAGCAGAGCTGAAAATCTGAACCAGGTCTACCTTCAATTAGTCTGTGGAAGAGTGAAGTCAGGGTAGGGCTGGAGAGTGGGAAAATCAGGGAGTGCTGAACCTTTGGGTGTCTTATGGGCTGGTGACATCCATCCTGTGCAGCCTGGGTGCTCTGAAACAGCACAGTGAGGACCAGGGGAGAACAGCCAGAGGACAGAACAGGCAAAAGAGGTAAAAAAAAAAGGGTCATGGTTGCAAACAGAATTACAGAACAATTTAGGCTAGAATAGCCTGGATTAGGTCCCTCCAAGCAGGTGCTAAGTGTCTATTGGTCTTTTTTTCTTTCTGCTAGTCCCAATCACTGTTCCTGTGCCTCTCTGTGTAGTTCTTAAACCAGTCCTTCAAGAGATGCCTGTGTACCAACATACCAACAGAGGTAGAGCAATAGTGGGAAGGAGCAGAGGAACGAAGGGGACATGAACAGAAACCCCTGAAAACATCAGCAAGTGCTACAAGGTGGGGGAGGAGAGAGTAGGCAAGAGGCCAAGTCAATGGCTTTCAAGTGCTATTCCCTTCTCCCACCTTTCACTTGACTATACTGATAGAAGTCCTTGTGGGAAGGATTTGTCTTTGGTCCAATGATACCACTCTTCACACTCATTTGTGCCCCAGCTAAAAGCATAATAGACCTCCTTAGTGATAAAAATTAGGCCAGGGGGATTTGTAAAATACACGGCACTGCGGATTTGAAACTGCAGAATACCTGCCTCTCAGCTTGGCAGCCCTTCTGCACCTCTGTTTTCCATCTGCATAGAAAATAAAGGCTCCAGGGAAAAAAAAAGCTCTGCTCACACATTAAAGCAGCACAGCTTACTGGAGTGAAAGGGCTCACAGGAAGAAGTGGCGAAATTCTCATTGCCTTTAGAGGCCAGGACTTTGTCTGACACTTTTCATTGAAGTTTTCTGTATGGTTCCCACTGCTTTCCAAGTGGGACATAGATCTTTTGGGGTGAAAGAGCTTGTCAGTGATCCTGCAGCAAAAAGAAGAGAAGGAATGAAATTCAGTACAGGGAGTGTGATGGAGCTTGCTCAAATTCCTCTGAGGGAAGGGAAAGGTTTTATCCTGTTCCTGGGCATATGGCAACATAGCAGAGCCCTTTCTGCTAGCTGTATCACACGGCTAATAAAACTCCTGTGCTCCACACACAGCAGATGGTTTTGTGGCTGATGAATGAACCAGAATGGGATCCTGTTCCCTTTCCTGCAGCTTTCCTGGCTGTGCAGTGCTAGAAAGAGCAAAGGTCACCTGTGAGTTGCTCTATGTGTCAATAATGTAGCGGAGCAGGGCAGTTAAACCCTGACAGCTTGAACGAGGGATCATCGAGGAGGCGGGGAAGAGAAGAGATGAGTGAGATTTCAAATGCTGTGTTTAGAGACACTGCAGAATCTTTCATCAGAAAGGAGAAGGTATTTTAAAAGCTGCCTCTGCTGAGTGAGCTTTTGCAGGTCTGCAGTGACATAGCGGACTCCAAGACCGACCTTCCCCAACTGGCCTTCTTCCTGCACCAAAAATATTCCCAGAATGAACATGGACTCCCCATGCAGAAAATTGCATCCCTCATAATGAGTGATTCACAACTGAGTTTTCTCAGTTTCCTTGCAGTGGCCATGTGGCACCAAAAGAGATCCTCCACTGAGGCACTGAAATTCCTGGAGTCTTAGTGGCTTTGCCAAACACTTTTACTCCCTATAGTTTGGTCACAAGCCATAATCAGCCTCATAAATGTGTCTGGAGAAATTTACATTGAGTTACATATGGGGCAAAAGAAAGGTTTTTATGCCAGCTTGAACCAGGACTGTGTGTGCAGAAATACACTAGAAATTGTTGTCTCTCAGGGCATAAATCTGCTATCTCTCCATTTGCCATACAGAGAGAGGGCAGGACTATGTAATGTCTGAAGGAACAAATTGAAGACTTTCTTTATAATAAAATATGAACATGAAAACACAAAGGGTATAAACAGTGTAGTGATGACTTCTGAGTCTGCAGTTTGAGGACTGAACAGTACCAGCTCACACAGTGTTGGCTTCATGGGGTGCTCTTCAGGTCTTTACTCTTCAGCTGTGATGTCTGTGTGGGGCAGGACATTATAAGTATTCAATAAAGCCCTGCAGAAAACTGTGGAAAAGGAGAAGCAAGAATTCTCCACGTTACTGAAGCCTTCCCTGCTGCTTCCCTCCTCATTACTCCTCTGTGGACTCTAATAAATAGCAAACAGCTGCTGGGGCTCATTCGTTGCTGTTAAATAACAGTAAGAAGTGTCTAAATGGAGCTTAAAAAAAAAAATCTTCTAATAACAGCATACCTCCCCTAAACTGCTTCCAGCACAACCATTCTACAGAAATCATCCCATAAACACTTTTGAAGATCCCAGTAAAGCATGAATGGCCTCCACTGGTATTATTAGAGGACTCCTTAGGGTAAACTGAGAGCAGGCAGCCACTGCTGATGCCAGCATCTCATTTGCTCCATTCTCTGTTTTTCTCCTACTCCCCCAGGGTTTTTCATTGTCTCAGTTAATAAAATGTGTCCTGTGATGCTGAGACTATCTTTGTGTTCATCTGCTGTCCTGCTCTGCCTGTGAAAAAACCCAGCCTCCCTGCCAAGTTGGGACAGCCCTTGCAAACCCCCAGCCCTGGCTCTGCAGGATAATTCTTCCCCATGTTTCAGCAGACATCACTCTGCTGGGCCGGGGCATCTGTGGGGGCAAGAGAAGACCAACAGACAGATGCAGGTAAATGCTACCCTCCCTCTTACATTGGTGCTTACAAAGACAGCCCTGTGGAGTCCACCCAATGCTGACCCTTGTAAATAAGAGACTGAACTGTCATGGGCTGCCATGAGCACAGGAAAGATACTACTGGGATGGGTGCCTGGGCATGAAATCAAAAAACAAGTGTCTCCAAAAACGAGAAGAAAGACCAGCTTTTAAACCCAGCAGCTGCCTTGAAACAGCTGAGCAGGGAGGACAGGGGCAAGGCAGCTTCCCTGAACTGGGAAGCATTGGTTTAAGAAAGGCTGAAGGGCAATAGGGAGGGAAGATGGGACTGGCAGCAAGTGCAACCTGTTGTTGCAAATCATCCCCATTACCAAGAACCTGGGCCTGGCTCACATTCACTCATAGGCAATTGCAGATGGACACAATGGAACACATTCCTTGAAACTGCTGCCCTGACAAAAGGAGCTGTTGCATGAGCTGCAGAACCTGTGCTTGGGAGCTGGTGTTATCGCATGTCTCATAAATCTTAAGGTCTGGCTCAAAGTTTTCCCACCATCAGTATATCCAAAATAACTTTTTAAATGGGGATTATCTGCTGCTTAGTGACACAGTAACTTTGCTGCAGGAAATGGTGGATTCTCTCTCTTCCATCAGATTTTGCAGAATTTTAACTTCCTCTCTCTGAGTCCTTTTTTGCTTGGCCAGAGCTGGAACAAATTGATTTCAGGATTTCAAAGCTCTGCAGAGGGACGCAAGTATACTCACACATTATATGATCAATAAACATAGTTTCCTTTGGAAATGCTGACCATACACATTGCTGCTGCACTCAGTTTTCCTTCTTTTGCAGCACATTTCTGAAAATACCAGTTTCTGATAAAGTCTGTCTTTATCTAATCTGGTTAAAATAGTCCATGTGGAAGCTGAGTCTGAAGCCGAATTATTTTTATATCAGTGTAAGCTTCATCATGAGAAATAAAATTATAAAATAAGGATTTTTTTATACTGGCGTTTCCCAGGTCTCCATTTTATAGCTGTAAAGTTCTGTGGATGTAGTGTTAACTTGGAACAAACTCTGATGAGAATAAGAATGCAGAAATTACTTTTCTGGGACAGATCAAAGGGGCCATCTGTCCTGGTAACTCACTTCTGACATTGGCCCATGCTGAGGAAGAGGGTATTTAGAAATTAGAGACCCTTCCCCCAGCTTTCCTTCAGACTTTCTCAGCTTGAGGTTGTATCCAGACCCATGGACCAGCTCTCCATGTGGTCTTCTGTACCCTTTGCACAGGCACAGTCAAAACCTGGGTTTTATCTGAAATCCCAAACTCAGAAGCAGTTGGTTCGAAACGCAATAAATCACTGAAATTAGACAGCTAGTGTTGAGATGACAAATTATCCAAGTCAAGCTTATAAGGTTTTACCTCTTGCTCTGCTTTCAGGTTTCAAAAGGATGTTTTCCTTCATCCTACAACATAGACGTACACTCAGCATTTTATTGGAAAAGGCTTGGAGTAAATCTCTTTATTATTAAGGAGAGAGTGGCATTCAGGGTTTTGGATAGGGGAGATTTAATTCAGGTTCCCCTACCTCTGGGACACACCTGCAGTTGCAGCATAAGATAGAGCAGTTTTGTCTCCCATTTCTTTCTGACAAATGGCAAATTGCTGCAAGAGATGTTCACAGCTCAGCAGGACAGGCATTAGCCAAGGCAAAGATTAGCAATGCCATCCTGACCCAACATGGGTGTCACATCCAGGAGCCTGCCTTTGACTAGGACCAGCACAAGCATTTTCATGGGAAGAGGCCAGAAAATGTGGAATAACCTGTCCATAATGTCTTTATAAACATTAGTTTATTTCTAGCTTTTAATATCCAAATATTAGTGTGAGAAAAAAAAAATACTATTTTTAGCCACACATCTGAGGATCAGCTATGACTATTAAATGCTTCCAGAAAAAAATGGGCCAGGCTGCAGAGCCAGCCCTCAAAAATGAGGAAATTTCATCTCTGTCCAGTTTCTCTCTCCTGGAACATCAACAGCAGGAGGTTTCAGGCACCAAGGGAGTGCTGTCCCAGCAAACTACCATGGTCTCTTCTCAGAAACCTTTTCACAGCCCTCTACTTGCCCTTCATACTTCAAAGGTACTCACCACTGAGCTGATCCAGCCTTGGGTTTTCTGGCAGAAGCAAGTCCTACAGCTCCATCTCTGCCACAGATTTTGTACATGAGCTTAAGCAAGACGTTGAACTAAAGAGTTCTCAGAACAGAGTAATGCCACCTTCTTGGACTATTCAGTCCAACACAACCTGCATTTGTTTGTACAGTAGTAAATGGGGTTATATCTGCTCTTCCTGAGGCCTAATGTCATACAAATAATATAAATAATTCCACTTTTTTCAATTGTTTGTAACATGAAGAGTGATGCATTGATGCATTATTTAAAAACGAGGCACATTTTTTTGTTTTTCCTTTTCAAAAGCCTAACAGGCCATAGTAGACATGAAATCCCAGCACATAAAGGGGAGCCCGCTTGCCTAAACATTGGGTCTGCTTTACATTCATCATAAACAGACAGTGAGCAAATGCAGTAAGAAGATATGTACATTAAACTGGTTCAATTTTATCACCCACCTATGACTTGCCCCTGGAAAAGCCATTTTGAAAATCTTTGATTCAGATCTACAAAGTGAGCCCTTGATCTGCATGAATCCTCACTCCATGCCTGGATTTTCCTCACTGAGGTGAGATGCAAAGTCACTTGGGAACAACTCAATTTTCACAGAGTCTAAATAATAAAGTCAGAGACTTAATTTGCAGAGTCCTCCATCAGCCTGAAAGGTTTATACAAATAGAGCAACAGTTTGGACAAAGTCTCAAACCCAGTCATAAATCTCAAGACATTAAAGCTCCACAAAGGCTTTTAGATCTCCCAGCAGGTTGAATGACATCTTAGAGCCGGCAAAGAGTCCTTTAGGGAAGACCCGCTGATCAAAGAGGAGATACTGAACATTGCCAAAGGATGTTGTCATTAAACTCAACCAGTTCTCTGAAAATGGGACTGGCTAGGCTACCAGGAAGCCTCCAGACCTCGAGATTTAACACAGAGAAATGTAAAGTCTCATGTCGGGGATGGAATAACCCCACACAGCAGCCCAGGCTGGAGCCAGCTGAATAGACCCAAGGGTCCCAGTGGACTATAGGGTGCCCACAAGCCAGCATTGTGCCTGTGCAGCACAGGATGGTCACATCCACAGAGCAACCAGCAGGCTGAAGAATCTAACTCTTCTACTCAGGAGATCTATTCTGGGAATGCCACCCAGTTATGAAAGACAAAGGAATGGGTAGCTTGAAAAAGAAGTGTCAAAGAAAGCTTATCTGATGAAAGGTTGATATGACTAAACAGGATACAGGTGATCTCTTGTCTAAACAGCACCAAAAGGGAGGACATCTATTTAACAGATAGGTGTGCTTTTTTTGTTGTTGTTGGTTTTGGTTTTTGGGTTTTTTGTGTTAGAGGGCTTTATGGCTGTGACTGTTGTAGACAGGCAATGACTCCTGCCTTAAATTACAAAGGGGTCAAGTAAATCCTATACTTGAAGCTGCAAGTGCCCCCAGCCCTGGTCCAACAGAAGCATTCGTTGCCTCCCACCTTCAACTGGCACCTTTCAGCAAAACATATCTCTTTCATGTACAGACAGAGACAACATTGCCCAACTCCACTGATGGCTCATTACTCCAGCAAATGTCTGAACCTGCTGTGTTCTGGACAAGGTGACCAGAGTTACTTCTTTGGCTTTGTCCTGTGACTTTACTAGTGTTCATGAAAAAATTAAGTGCTACCCTACATGAGAAACACAATATATTCCAGCATAAAGGAAAAGATCAGAAATGCACAGAGATAGTAACTCTTCCTACATGAAGGAAATTAGTAACTCCAGAAATTATATACAGCGTTTTAATGCAAGAGATCTTTTCGTTGGATAAATGTAGGTTTGGGAATAGTTTTGACCCTTGAATGCTGTTTTTCCTTTAATCCACTAATCCCTGATCTCTCCTCCACCTCCATTCTCACTTTCTTTGTCTTGACTTGTCAGGACATGGACCATTTATACTTTTTAAGTATTTTGCTGTGATTCTGTATCACATTTTGAGTCATACTAGAGATGAGATTTCCAAACTGAAAGAAACTCGCATATTTTAGTAAGTTTTTCATATCAGCTGCCTGATACAAAGAGCTTCTTACCTGGTGATTCCTGGGACAGCATTTCCAAACAAAGCAGGTAAAACCCCTTTCCCTAAGTTGAATTTTGTTTCTGTAAGAGCAGCTGTTCCCCCCAAGCAGCTCTAACATGACATCAGAGCCCAGCATTCAGCTCCCACTGAACAGCAGTGCTTGCTGAAGCCAGGCAAGTAGAAGAAGAAAAAGAGAGGCCCCCAACATAAGAAGGACATGGAGCAAATCCAGAGGAGGCCGCAAAGATGTTCCAAGAACTGGAGCCCCTCTGCTCTGCAGACAGGCTGGGAGAGATGGGGCTGTTCAGCCTGAAGAAGAGAAGGCTTAGAGCCCCTGACAGGGACTAAAGGGGCTCCAGGAGAGCTAGAGAGGAACTTTGGACAAGGGCCTGGAGTGACAGGACAAGGGGGATTGGCTTCCCACTACCAAAAGCAGGGTTAGATGGGATAGCGGGAAGAAATTCTTGGCTGCAAGAGTGATGATGCCCTGGCATACCTTGTCCAGAAAAGCTGTGGCTGTCCCATCCCAGGAAGTGTTCAAGGTCAGGCTGGACAGGACTTGAAGCAACCTGGTCTAGTAGAATGGCAGAGGGGTTAGAATGAGATGCTCTTGTGGATCATGTCCTACACAAGCCATTCTGTGATTCTGTTACAGGATTCCATGACTCATCCATGGCTGCTGCCATGCTCCCATCACAAGCACTGGCAAGGCTCCAGCCAGCACCCAGCTCCTCGAGAACCACTTCCCTGTTGAGACACTGCAGTCAGATTCTGATGTGCTCCAACTTACTCAAGCTCCCACACATCTAACAGACATGCTTTTATTAACTGTTGTCCATCTAGTTGCCAATCTCCAGCCTGATCCAAAGCCCCCAAGTCAACAGGAGTCTCTCCTTGTCAAAATCTCTTTTGATCCCCCAGTGCTGCTTACAGAGTTTTCTTTCTCTCAAAAAAAACTCCTGAAATTTATTATTTTAATTTCATGCACTGTAAAAATGAATTATGACCTCCAATACATTTTGGAGAAACTCTGCAAAACATATGAAGTCACTGACTGAGAAATAAATTATGTGTCCTTTGTTGCTGCTTTCAAAGTAAGATTTTATCTATGCACATTTTAGCTCCTTCCAGGCTAAACTCTTTTTGCCGTGCTTACTCATGTGAGTGGTTGTAGAGCAGTCCAGCTTTTTTTTTTTTTTTTTTTTCAGTGTAAACCAGTCATTTCCAATTTGGCCTTAATTAGTAAAGCATTTCCTCCAGGAAGTTATTATTTATTTAACCTGTTAACCACAAGAGTAAAACTGCTCTTCCAAACCCTGTCTTTTTCTTCAAGACCTGCTCTGAAAAGCAAAATGTAGAGCCATGAGGGTAATTTATATCTGGTTTTCAACCAGCTTGGACAATGTCATGTTAGTTAGATGTTGCCTCCCCTTTTCCAGCACTACTCTGATGCTCCACAAATGAGCAATACAGAGCAAGGGAAAGTGATCAGAAATTGTTGGGCTGTGTCTTCCAAGTATCCATGACCTCCACTGCTTTTTCCATTCTTCCCCCAGCCATGAGTGAGGAGAAGATTTTGACTAGCACCTGTCCTACAAGCAATAGGCTAAGACCACCAATCAGCAAAGTGCTTTGACCACTAGTTAAGAAATCTCAACATCTGTTACAGGTAGAATGGCTCTGACCTGTTCTTGTTTGTTTTCAAGACAACTGCACATGAAAGTAATTTGACCCAATCACGTACACTTATTTATCTTCTTAAATCAGGTTTGCTTCTGTGTATGACTGCAGTCATGGCTCTGACATTGCCTCCAAGCCTCTGATGCAAGGGAAAGTCTGTGTTTTCTCCTGAATTTTACAAACCTAGTGAGATGTGGAAAATGATAAGGTTTATCTCCAACCTCGCGTATGTATGAACACATGCGTGTCTGGAGATTATCCATTCCCTAAAACTTCTGTTACTTCATGTCAGACCCACATCTGCACATCATGATGCACTCAACCCATTTCAATGTTGGTTATATTAAATATAGGTGCATATGTGCCTACCTACACATACCAAACCTGTGACTGCAATGATATCTTGTGATATAAGAGTCATGTGCTTGAGTTCCAGCCCCTTTGCTAAAAATAATGATGACCTCTGTGGCCATCCTCAGAGGTATAAAGATAATTCTCATTATTTGCCACTCAATTAAGCCTTTTTCAAATGTTGAGTATTGATGGACTAACATTAAGAAAGGTCTTATATAAGTCTTAAGAATCTGGTTGATAAATGCACATCTATACATATTTCCTTAAATATTAAGCTGCAACGAGGCTACAGGAAATTGTTAAGGCAACTGTTACAGGTAAGGTAATTATTATTATTTCCTCTGGGGGTGTTTTCTCACCCTGGAGGCAGTCAGCATTTGCATTAGATATAGATCATAAAGAACTATGCACAATAACTTATATTGTTTACTATTGCAGCTCAGGTATTCCCTTCAGCTTTGTCTTGCAAAGAAATGCACTTTCCCATCAAGGTGTCTGATGAATTGTAGCACCACAGAGCCAATGCTGATGGAAATGATATCCCTGCTTACCAGGCTCGGTGGATCAGATACTCCTCCCTGGACCAGCTCAAATAGATTCCACAATGATTTACACCCACTGTCCTCTCATACACTGACTGAGGCTGTACTTTGGGGGGGGGATGCAAAAGACACATCTTGTCTTCCATTTAAGAAATCAGCTTTTCCCCCCCTGTGATTCTGCCTGCTCGTGCTTCCCTTTCTTGAGGCTGGGAGAGCCTAAAGGATAAACCTGGGGCTTAAACAGCCTGCTTATTACTGACCTGGGAAAGTGGAGGTGGGCAAAAGAGATTTTAATTATCTTTCCAGCTGTTGCTAAACCCAGAGGTAGTGCAAAGTTAGGGGGAAAGCAGGTGTTATTGCAGAGGTTGGCAGAACAAGCAGGGAAACAGCAGAAGTTGCTGCAGACTGGACAAAGACATCAGCAAAGAGCAGAGGAACCATTCTTCAGGCCTTGCATGGGGAGATGGGATTTGCTGTAGGATGGGTGAGAGGACCGAATGCAGCCTACTGTTTAGGATTCCAGATCTTTTGCTGGCAGGTGAAGTCAGTCAAGCTTTGTCTTTGGTAACAGTCATCATTCTCAATGTGGATGCATTTCCATGTGTGTAAGCTGCCATTTTTCTACCCTAAAAGCATTTCACCAGCATGGTGATTATACTGCACAATCCCAGCCATGGGACAGACTCTTCCAGTAGGTGTGATGGTGGAAGAATGTGCTCTTCCAGATCAACCACAGCTGCTCTTCCTCCAGCCATCCAGGTCTGTCAGTAATCCAGCTTATCTGGAAGATGACTGACTTTTTTCCTACTCAATGCCAGCAGGTTTGCCACCTAAACACCTAGCACAGACACAGTCTCTGGGAATGCAGGTCTTTCTGAATATCTTACCTGCAGATTTTGGTGCTCAGGTCGAACACCTAGGGTCTGGGACAGAGAAAAGCAATTCGCCTTTCTTTCTGCAGGATGTGGGAACTCCTGAACTTCTCCTCCTCCTCTTCTCATCACACATCAGTCATACACTGAAGATCACATTCAAAGCATAAACACTAGAAGACTAGATGTTGATGGAGCTGTAGCCAAAAACGGGCTAGGTTCCCTCTCCTTTCTCCCTGTTCTCCTTAGGGCTTTGATGAGACAATTACCCACGAAGCCTAGAGAAGGCATTTTTGAGCCTTCTTGACAGAAAGAACAATATATGAACAGTGCAGGAAAAGCAGAACTCAACACTCTTCAAAAAAGGAAATGAAAAGTGCAAGCTCATGTAATAGATGGTATGGATTAATTCATGCTCCTATGAAATATAGGAGTGATTGTGAAATAACTTATGTTCATAAACGAGTTGTGCATGTATGAAAAATCTCTAGAGGTTTAAACCCACAAGCAGAGGTTGGGGAGGATTGCTTCACAGGATTGTGAAACCACGGGCAGCAGCGAAGGGGAGCTTAATTTACAAACTAAAAGACGTGGCTCCAGCGGAGATGAACCCATTCCTGGGACTGACTGGGGACCACCCGGGTGATGATCGGCCGACAAGTGCCCACGATGAAGATAACCAGGGTTGTTGGACCCTCACATCTGAATGCCAGGTTCCCTAACTCGGCATCTGATCTCATCACTTCCCAGAAACTTTGTCCAGTCCAGCGCAGAGAAAAGGAAACCTCATGAATATGCGAAGCAACAAAGGAATAGGAGAACCTCTGCCCCAGGAGAAAAAAACTGTATAAAAACCGACCCGATGGAGGCAGCATTTGTGAACAGAGGGGTTCTGATGCGATAGAGGTCAGACCAGAGTTCACCCAGCACTGATCCCAGGCTCGGCATTGTCTTTATTAATTGTGGCTGTCAAAATTGTATCTTGATCAAGAAATAAAATCTTATTTTTTTATTATTATTAAATTCGCTAAATTACTAATTGACCTATAACACTGAGACAATACATTATCCAAGGTGATTAAGAGAAATTGTGGATTAAATGTATATCCTTGTGTATTTCTGGTTTATCAACCAAATATCAACATGGAGTGGAAGGCAGCAGGAGAGGAGAAAGATTTCTCATCACATCTTCTCTGGCAACCATGGACTGCTGTTTACAAACCCCTGGAAATGTTCAACATACTTTACAAGGCACATGTGCTGAGGGCTCTGGGCACGCATGGTCTATGAATGCAGTACCTAAAGGTCCTCCCCCACTTTTGCTGTGGGACACCTGGAAATTGGTCCCACTAGCTGCAAGCGTGCGGGCTGTGGATCACAGACTCATCTCTGCAACAGAGAGGAGAAGAGTAAAAATAACAAGGGCTCATTAAACATATAGAAGCAGAGGGAGTGTGAATGTGAAGAGCAGGAAGGATACATGTTAGTTCAAGTTACTGAATCCTAGAGCTGCTCTGTAAGCAAACCAACTCACCAAATCCATTTTTCAGTGGAGAGAGATGGAAACCTTCACCTCATCCAGTCTAGCCATTGAGTCCTTGCCTGGTCTGGGCTGCTGACCCACACTGAGCATCTGAAATAGGAGATGCCAGAGAGAGTTAAATTAGAAACCTCAACCAAGCTTGTGAATGCACTGATTTTCATCTCCAATGACCACTTTCAGGCTAGAGAAAGTTCACAGGATGTATGTGACAGCCCAGCTAGAAGAAATAGAGCAAGGCTTAATGATACAAATCCAGAGGTGCCCTGAAAGAAGGCAGATAAAGTAAGGGGGAACAGTTGTTTGGTTTCAGGATTTTATTTATACACCCCAGGGCAAAGCATAAAACTTAAATCCTTTTTACTCCCAGGCCATTAAGGTCTGAAGTTTTGTCTCAGTTAAGAGACAAGTTTAGGAGAAAAACACTCTGGAATTAGTGTTTCCTCTAAGAAAAGGGTTACAACAATTCCTTTTCCGCCAATAAGAAATGAATACTAATGGATGAAAGTGAAAAAAAAACCCAACCTTTTATTGACAGAGTTCCCACATGGCACGGGAAAAGGTAAATAAATGCTAAATATTGGACTGTCAGACCTTACGCCCCCGCCCTCCACACACATGCACACCAGAACAAAACCCCAAAATGCCAGGGGAAAAAAAAATAAACAACAGCGGTTTGTCATGTGGTGGGTAGAAAATGGCGTGGGCTTTCAGGGAAAACAAACAAACAAAAAAAGCCCAGGAGATTCCAGCAGCAGTTTGGGCAAACAGATGGGAACCTGAATCTCTGACGTCAGTCTCCCCTCTTTACAGCAGATGGAGCAGGTGGGCTTGGTGTGCTTTCTCCCCCTGGCTTGGCTTTTTCTGAGCGGTGAGGCCGAAATGGAGTGGCCTCTCACTTTTCCTGCTAGTCCCAGCTGACTCCTCCCCCACCGGTCATCCTCTCTGATTTCGGACCAAAACTGAACCATATTGCTGCTGCAATCAAGGCCAGGGAAGGGAAAAACAAACTTCCTGGCTAAGCTAACAAAAAACCAAGCTAGCCAAGCAAATACCCAGACCACACAGCACGTTGGACACCTAGCGAGTGAGGCTTTGAGAAAAGCCCACGGCTCTCCATCTCCCCACCCCCCGCCTTAAAGATACAAAACCCATTTTTGGGCATAAAGCAGATGATCAGGGAAGAGACTAATCATCATAAATCACCTCAAGACAGTTTTCAACTCAGAACCCTCATCTCATGGTAGGATTTATCTTTTCCGGCCTGCCCCTCTGCAGAATACATTTTGGTATTGGGCTGGCACCACATCAAACACTTCCAGCACCTGATCTGAAGTAAAATATTACGAATCAGATATGGCCAGGCTTGAAACACCACCAGCATTATTATAGCAGAAACACTCTCTGATGACATTAACGAGCTCTTTGAAGGAGACTACCAGTAGGATAAGCCACCCCTTCCCTGCAGACAGTGAGACAGGTGAAGAAAGAAGATGCTTCGGCTTTTCCTAAGGAACTACTGCAAAGTGAGCAATTATCTGCTGATGAAATGCAACAATGGCCAAGGCGGATGGTGGGCCGGGGCAGAGGGAGGGGGGGAAAACCGTCATGTGATATTTCACATTTCCTCAGGCAACAGTGACTACACAGCACATTTTTGTTCTTTCTGGCATTCAAGAGCCTCCAGAAGAGGGGATTACGCCTGCTGGGATAAGGCTTGCCTGCTTGTCTGATAAAGCCTAGCTGGAGATAAGGGCTCCTTTTATGTCTGGCCCTTTTAAAATTGGCCCTATCATCCTTTGCTTCTCTTAGTCCAGAGCCAACTGGTGACACCCAGGTAAGCAAAAAAAAAAATTGGGTAAGAGCTAAGAAATTTGCTGGTAGGGGCTGAGAATCCACCTCACCCTTTCTACCCCAGCCATGAAATGAGTCCCCAAGGCTTGAAGTATATTGAGATGCCATGCTTTTCCACTTGAACACCCATCAGAGTCAGAAAATTGTCTTCCCAGCACAGATGCCAGGCACTTGGGACTCTAGATCTGCCTCTTCCACACATAACACCAATTTTTGGAAAGATAAAGAAGCCTTGCAAATTACACACCAAAGAGCTGAATAGATGGGATCCTACACAGCCAGCTGCTCAGCTGCCCAAGAATCTGGTTATCTATGCTTCAAGACTTCCTTATATTATTACATTATTTAGTTTTATTTAGGTTATGATTAAGCATCCCTTGCCAGGGCTTGTGCTACAATATGTGAAAGGATATGTCCAGCCCTGGAGCACATAGAGGCTTCTTCCAGTGAGGCATTACTTCCATTCAGAGGTAGGGATTAAATTAAGCTTCTCTGTCCAAGCCTCAAGAATTGCCATTGATTTATTTACCCTTGCCTTAAGTGCCATGAAAGGAACCCTCATGTATCCTTCCCAGAAAAAGTCATCTCACCATCCTGGCTGGCTTCAGAAAGGTTCATCCCACCATCTCAATCCTCATGCTTGTAATACTCGGAGGTATTGCACCACTCCTGAGCATAATTGCATTGAAACAGGGAAGACGGTGAGCTGCTGCAAACCTGTACAGCCCTAGTGATGGAAAACCTTGATTTACACCTAGGTGACAACTGTCACCTGCTTTGAAAGTGTAGTTTTGAGAACAGAGCTCTGTCTCTTTTACATGGCTTGCTTTTACCTTGCATTTTTTGCCACCAGTGGGTAGGGGAGAGGGAGAAGGGAGAAGAAGGAAGAAGAGAGGGAGAAGGAAAGGGAGAAAGGGAAGGGGAAGGGGAGGAGCAGGAGAAGAAGGAGAAGGAGGAGAAGGATAAGAGAAAAACAAGGAAAAGAGAAAAACAGCTTGTTTTTCAAGGTTAGTTAAGGTATAATAAAGCTGGAAGGTAGTAATACTGTGTATGGCTCAGTTTGGAGAAGTCAGCAAGGACCCTGCTGTATATAAATCCCACCATGCCTGCCTCCTCGTGCTTTGATCATCAACTATGATTGCTAAAACATGCAGCCCAAAACACCTACTCCCTGACTATTTCACATACCCCATTAAAACTAGGTCCTGAAACTCAGATAATCCCTCAGTTGGAAGTAAAAGAAATAGAGGAAACATTTAACAATCAGAAGGTGCCAGGAAAGCCCCACAGGACATACCACCCCAGGCTCACCATGTGGTGGTGTCTCCCCAGCAGAGAATAGGGTGATTGAGCACAGAGCAGGTGAGGGCAGCAAAGAAGATCTGGGTGACCCAAGACTGTGAAAGGTGACGCGACAGAAATTTTGAAATTTCTACAGAAATCAGTAATATGCAAGAGACCCTGATGAGGCTGATGTGTCACCCCAGCCAGCTGTTATGTGCACTGGTGGGACACCAACCACAGATTTGAACAGTCTGGCACATTCGTGGTGCAGGGGGTCATTTGGTATATTGCCTGCATGTACCTGCACAATGGGGCTTAGAAAGCCATGGCTACTCCAGTGGGATGCAGCTGTAGCTCCATCAGCTTGGGGGCAAGCTCAGCTGGGTCCACAGAAGCAATATTTTGTGGCTTCCAAAATTTTCATTGCCCAGTTTTGGATTTAATCAGGACCCTGCTGTGGCCCCTGGCAGCAGCCAAGGCTTCAGCTTTGAATCATATCAAGAGGGCAGCACTGAGTGCTGGAGTGAAGATCCCAAAACTGAGTGTACCTGTGTGCTATGCATTCGATCACCAGCATAACTGTTTGCTGTTCCTGCAGGAAGGGCTTTTATCCCCAGGTTTTCTGCCCCCAAAAGATCTTTTCAGACACGCTCACACAATTTCAGCAGAAACTGGATCCAAAGCAACATAAAAAAGCAGTCATATATCCACATGAGTAGAGGACACACAGAGTAATAAAATTCACAAGAGCAGTAGAAACTCATTGATCTGGAATTACGCTTTCGTTTATAACTTTCCCATGAAGCCTTTGAAAGAAAACCAGATTGCAAAGAATTGTGTCATGCCTTTCAAGAGCTGACAAGTACCTAAAAATGTGTCTGCTTCTCCAAATGATCCATCCAATTTAGTTTAAAAAAAATTACATTTCAGGGTATTTTAGGAACAGTTATGCCACAATTTTCCACCACTATTTTGGTACAAACTCAAGGCTTGTCTTCTGACGGTTTCAAAACTTTCATTTTAACCTTTATAAAGCAGCCCCAATGCAGACTGCCAGCTCACGTGGCCCTTTGAAAAGTCGGCCTCAGACTGGTCCTTCGGAGTATTTCCAGGGGGAGATACATTTTGCTTCCTCCCATCCTTGCTGTCTGGTTCTTTATTTCTTATTTTGGTCTCCTCTCCAGATTTGCTTTGCTGTGCTGTGTACAACAGAAAGCTGCCTTTGACTGATGAACGAAGTGACATTTGTGCATGAGAAGAAACACTTTTGGGTTGTTTTGCAGTCAAGGAGCCTACAGGAGGCCAAAACTAGCTATTGATTAATATGATGGAGCCAAACCCAGAGTCCTTTCAAATTCCCCTGGTTTTCCATTACATTCCTTAATGAACCCAGAGGATAGTAATTTTTTCCATCATGCTTTCATTTGCAGACCTCCTACAACAACTGGGGGGGGGGGGGCGGGGGGAAAGAAGGGAAGAGGTTTGTTTGGGGGGGGTTTTGTTTGTTTAGGGTTTGTTTTTTTTTTGATTGGCATCCCCATATGTCTTCTTTCAGTTAATGTGAACCACCACAAGTCCCCAGTCCTCCGCCCCAATATGACCTGGATCCAACTTCTGGAGTCTAACGCAGCAATAACAACAAGGACTGAAGGCTGAAATCCCTATTGTCCAAAGTCAACACAGCCTGGCACAGATTTTGGCATGAATGCCATAGATCTGCAGTGCAAATTTTCATGCAGAGAAGAAAAGAAGGCTTCTTTCCTCACTGACTGCAGAGCCTTTTCATGGTCACCATTGCATCCACTCAGAAGGGTTAGCAGTGCTGAGTGGAACCATTTTCATGTCCACATTTGTCTTTATAATGCTTAAAAACCAACAGTCTGTCTTTCCTTCTGCAGCCTGGACCTTGGAGCACTCAATGCCGCTGTAACAGGAAGAAACAGAAGGAGATATGGGACAGTTGGACCATGCACAAAAAATATTAAAGAAAATTACTAGTTTCAAACCCAGCACAGATATGGGGAGGCAATGGGATTTGGTCTCTGAAAGGATCACTCATGGTGGGTCCAATTTCATGTTTCCATACATAAGGAGCTTGATTGGTTTCCCAGTCATTGCCTTTACTGTGTTCATCTGTTTCAAAAGCTTTGACAAGACAAGCTGTAAAGAATCCCCCAAAAGCACCTTGGGGAACAACCCCTTGCTTTTAAAATAAGACAAATAGAAAATACACCGTGAGTAGCAATTCTGCCTCAGCAAGACAAATGGATCAAAATTCTCCCAGATCTTTTCCAGCTCTCACTCCTGGGAGACTTGAGCCTAGACCCCAGATGCTTTATAGCTCCCAATGCCTCCCATGCCATGGAGTCACATACATTTAACCTGGCTGAAGGTTTGGACCTTGTGTCGAAGTCGACTGAGAAGAGTGTCCTTTAAAGCACTTCACAACTTGTTGGTGTCACCACAGACGAGTGGGTCACAGTAATCCCTTGCTTGATGGTGCATATATGAGGCTCACACCAGCAGCAGGAAGGGTATTACACCTCATGCATTGACTTGTAGTAGGACTTTCCGTAGCTATCCCCAAAGCTGAAGAGACAGGAAAGCCAAATGTGAAAAAAAATATGTGGGGAAACAATCTTGGAAATCAGATCACCCCATAATTTTGTAATATGGGTTGTGAAAATCTATTGCATAAATAAATGCTGCAATCCTCTTTTTTATAAGGAAATTTAACAAAGTGAAGCTTTTGAGACACTCACCAACTAAAAAATCTGCCTGAGGTGCAGCAAATATGGCATGGGTTTCTTTTTCTTCCTACCTCTGCTCCTGATTCTTTCTGTGCCAGGCATTGCCCCACTATGCATTTCCTCAGTCCTCTGAGTGTGACTCTGCTATAGGACCAGGTGTGCACTACTAGCCCATCACATCCCAGTGTCAGTCATCCTAGTGCAAACCCTAAATGTTATCCCAAAGAGCAGGCACTGAAGCCAGGTTCAAGACACGCTTTAAGACAGCAATGAAGGAGATTCCAGATACTTTACCAAATTGGACATACTCCAAAGGTGCATCCTCATATGAGGTGCTCCGGCTGACCCCCTTCATCTGAACTCCCAGATATCTTTCTTCACACACATCTTTGTTTATACTTTCCCTAATTTCTGTCTCAGCCCAGTACCTTTGCCAATAGGGTTCATCCTCCTTCTTTGAAATCTCGAAGGGGACAAGTCTTGCTTTATATGGGTGATGTTGAGAGGCACCAAAAAGATCATTTGAGTATTCTGAAATATTCCAGAGCCTCACAATCTAAATCAATCAAAGATTTCCAGTGGTTGTACCAAAGAGGGCACTTGATTGGATTTGGATGACACTGAGCTGTACTGAATGCAGCCAGGGAGGGAAGAGGAACTCATCATGTGCTTACACTGATATTTGTTCCCAACCTGAGGGGCTCCCTGACTTCTGTGCTACACTCACCTGCCCCTACTCATGCCAGATCGAGCTGTTTTGTATCAAGATCCCCAAATCTAAGGTCTTCTCTAGGTCACCAGGTTAAACTGTGTATTTCACTACCACAGGGCATGGGGATACTTGAAGCAGGGCTTTTATCTTGGTCTGGTCAGAGGAAATAAACCAGCTCCAAGGTGTTTTAATGTGTGTCAATCCATATTCACATATTCCTGTGCAAACACAGGAAGGAGCTGCAGCCCACACCTAAGCACAGTCCAATGAGCACACAAACTCTGGTATGTAAACTGGTCATATATGTAAGACATATTATTTCCTCACAGATAAATTAATTTTTACTTTCTTCTAACTGCTGAATGCTTTCTTGGTTTTTGAGAAAGAGTTAGGACTTTATTTTATCTAGATGAAGAGTATTAAACAACGGCATAGGTGGTGGATACTTTCCACAAAAGACTTTCTAGGCAAATGTCTCAAGCCTGTCCTCTGCACAAGGATCAGCAAAATGGGCTTATTTTGTTTCTTTTCCAACTCTTATAGTTGTATTTGTGTTTGTGTTCTGGAGCCTCTAAGCACCAACAGGATGGAAGAGAATGATGCCAAAAGATGTAGAAGATGAAAGAAATAATCCATGGATGAGAGCATTAGAAAAGTTGAACTCCTTCCTGACAAGTGTTTATAAATTATTGTCTTGACATGAGGTTTGTGGACCTGGGCAGATGCAGAGGGGCAATTCAGTGCCCAGTCCAGCCATCAGGTCCAGCCAGGTGCTTTGAAGTGGGTACAACACTTTACCCCCCACCCAAGAGCTGTGTGGACTGAGCTCTGCTCTCAGCTGGGCACATCCAGAGCCCTCCTCCACATTTTAATCCACCCTACCCCAGAGCAGGACCCTGTTTTGACCTCCTGACTGTGCCATGCAAACTGAGCTAAAGTGAGAGGGGCTCCAGGAATGGATCAGAGTCTTGAGCTATCCCATGTCCCGTCTCAGACTCTGAAAAAGAACAAGTGTGTTGGGAAAACTGAAAAAAAAAAAGAATAAGCAAATGTGGATCAATAGCAGGAATCTCTTTCTAACTTCCACCAAATATTGACTTAAACTCCCAGAGCAGACATGGACAAATATTTGTCCTTTATGTCCAAATATCAGACCTTTTTGGGGGATTAAAATGTCTTTTCAATGGAAAAAGAAAACCTCTTCTTTATTTTTTTCTATTCAAGTGTTCTGAGTTTATCTCTTCTGAAAGGAAAGCTCAAGTATTTTAATTTTTGGTCTCTCTGTTCAGAAATCCTTCCACCTCCCTCAGAGAAAAAACATGACACATTAAAAAGAAAAAAGTAAAAAAGGCAATTGGAGTTTTACATCAGATTTGTACTGGAGACTGAAGATCCATCTCCCTTCAGAATCTCTGTTTTTCTTTGTACTGTAAAAGCTAATTATTTTATTTCCCAAAGATCTTGTTATCTGAATAAACATGCACTGCCACGGTGAGAACGTGCCAGGGTCATGGCATATTATTATACTATGCTGAATTTTTTCCTGAGGCTGATCATCTCCTGAATAGTCAGTCTTGACACTTAAACAGGGACATATTTGTGGCAAGAAACAGAGAAAATGTATCCACAACTGAAGCTGGCTGAATAAACAGAGCAAGGCAAAACATTCTTGAAGTACAACAAAGAAAAGGCTGAAATAGAGAGGGGAGTTAAATGGGTTTAACCAATAACTTTTACATCTGTGTCAACCACATATAACACCAGAATGTTCAACTGCAGAAGAGTTAACAATACAAACCTGTGGCTGGAAAAGCCATCCTCTTATGGCTATTCAGTTCTCCTATCCCTCAGCTACTGCTAGGAAATGAGTTTAGCCTCTTCTTTAACTTCCCTGCATTCACCCTTGCCTGTGAATACCAGGCAACTGTCATCTTCTGCCCCATCACTTGCTCCACAATATACTTCTTTTCTCCTTCAAATAAATTACCACCTGCAGGATGTTGTGATGTGTGTGTTAGTCCTATGGCTCAAATTAAAGATTATCAACCTGTATGTCTGTATCCAAAAATGACCACAGCATCACAGTGTTGTTTGGTGGTAAATGAATCTTCAATCCACTTTCTGGTAGGCCAGAAAATCACAGTCACCAGCAGCCTTCCCTTACCCCAGTAGAGACACTGGAATGATGCTAAAACACTGGGAGAGCTGGGGCTGTTCAACCTGAAGAAGAGAAGGCTCCAGGCAGACCTTAGAGCCCCTGTCAGTGCCTAAAGAGGCTCCATGACAGCTGGAGAGGGACTTTGGACAAAGGGGGAATGGCTTCCCACTGCCAGAGGGCAAGGTTAGGTGGGATATTGGGAAGAAATTCCTGGCTCTGGCACAGGTTTCCCAGACAAGCTGTGGCTGTCCCATCCCTGGAAGTGTTCAAGGCCAGGTTGGATGTGGCTTGGAGCAACCTAGGATAGTGAAAGGTGTCCCTGCCCATGGCAGGGGGGCTAGAACAAGATGCTCTTGAAGATGTCTTTGTACCGAAATCATTTGCTGATTCTATGAAAACAGCATTGCTCCTTTCCCTGCAGCACATCCCTGGTGGTTGTCCCCAGGAGCAGTCAGGGGATTACTGGTGGGCTGCTGGGTAGATGGAGGTACTGGTGAATGAT
Source organism: Peucedramus taeniatus (assembly GCA_013400575.1). Classification (NCBI taxonomy): domain Eukaryota; kingdom Metazoa; phylum Chordata; class Aves; order Passeriformes; family Fringillidae; genus Peucedramus; species Peucedramus taeniatus. The sequence goes on along the minus strand of WBNO01017863.1, from coordinate 18,268 downwards.
GATCCTCAGTGAAGAAAGGCTACAACGCTATTGGTGCTCAATGCACAGAAGAAGGCACATGTCTTCTTCTAAACCATGCACTTCTCCTGGACAGGATGGACAGGGTGATGGAGCAGAGACCATACATGGGACATCCAGACATGAGTAGTCAGATAACTGTGCAGGTGCATCATCTCTGTGGTGATGAACCACAGAGGTTCTCCACATTTGCTACCCCATTTGAGGCACAAAGCAGGACAGAAATATTCACACCCAGCTCTGCTGTAAGAGCAGCAGAGGTAGGTTGTGATAGGCTAGGTTTGTGGTGGGGATAACTTTCCTTACACACTAATCTGCTACTGATTAGCAGGTAAGATTTCCATCACACCAGGTCTTCTGCTGGTTTGGAACAGGAGCAACAAAATTATCTGGTGGTTATACCCTGCTAGGAAATGCTCAGATCTGAACGAAGTGTGTTGCTTAATTCAAAGAAAAAAAAAAGGAGTTAATTGCAAAGAGGGTGGTAAAATAGTTATCAGACCTTTTGGGGGAGATTAAAAACATCTTTTCAATGGAAAAAGAAAATCTACACTTTTTTGTTTGCTTCTATTAAACCATTCTTTCTCTTCTAATTTCCTATAGGGAAAAAAATGAGAGTTTATCACTGGTGGGAAATGGAAAGCATGATAGCTTCATGGAGAAGGAAAGAGGTGTTGTTTCTCAGCTCTTTTATTTCTTAGTGAAAAAAAGATTGTGAAGAAGAGAGAGCAGAAACTCATCATATGCCTTCTGACCTCCCAGACTCATACTCTGGGTTTCCCCCATGGAATAAGCCTCCCATCCAATCCCAAACTGGCACAGAACAAAACAACCAAAACACAGAAACTCTAATGCATTTAAATTGTGGTTTAGATTACCTTTGAGCATTGCTATCTTGATTGTGTGTCTTCTGACATTTTCCAGGCTAGTTACTTATTTAAATTATTGTAGTTATATGGATGGTTTTTCCAACACTATTTGAAGACCCTCTCACAAGAGTCCCAGGTAGCTGCCAAGGGTCTGGGGAAGAAATGACACGCACATGCTGCCTCTCTATGTCTTTATTTATGGTAAACTTTGAGGAGCTGGGCTGAAACCAAGCACCAGGCTGATACCTGACACCATCACTGTGGAGACTCTGGCTGATTTACACCGGGGAACAAAGCCAAATGGAAATACAACTGTATGAGGAGAAGGAGTTGGCAATGCAGAATATGGATGTATGCAATCAGCCAGTACGTGAATGGAGGCAGTCCATTTCAGAACAATAATTTTGCTCCTCCTGTACCTTTTTTATTTTCCATGTTAACAGAAAAATCTCCAGTAGCTGCTACCTGCTGTTAAAAACTTCACATTTCTCAAGGTCATTGACACACAGAATGTGAAAGATCTGCCTCTAAGCTTGGATCTCAATTACCCTACTACAAACCTTGAGTGATGACATGTGCCTTGCAGCTGATAATGCAGTACTTTATCAGAACTTAGTGCAGTTCTGATGGAGTCTTCAAATGCTGTTGGCACCAGGGACTTGCTTTGGTTTGTGTTGCTGGTTGTTGGAGGCGGGGGGTTGGTTTCAGGCAGCTGATGTTGCTGTCATGGAAGCATCTTAGTCTGGGACAAGAAAGGCCAAAACACTGCTTGGGTTGTATCCAAAATTCCCCATGAATTGGCCCCATCCCAGCAATGGACGGAGCTTGACATTGTATGAAAAGTCCCAAAGATGAGCAGAAGGAGAACTGAAGTGGCTTTAGTGTAACTTTTTCCTTTCACAAGCTCCAGGCTAAGAAATAACAAGACAATGATAAGTATTGTCACCAGCTGGGTCATCTACACGCATCTATTCCTTTAAAGGAAACATGCAAAAAGAAAGGACAGATTTGCTGCTGGTGTTGGCCAAATGTAGTATCTGATCTTAAAAGTTTAGTATTTGATATGCCCTTGATGAGAGGATTTTATATTAAACAGACTTTGGGGCATGGGAGTGGGACCTGGAGCTTGCTCTCTCTGCTTCATGCATTGCCCCAGTATTGCAGTGACTCTGGGAATGGTGCACTGACAGGTTTGAGTTGCACCAATAGAGAGGTGGGTCAGAAGGTCAAAGAAGGTGAATCTTTCTCTTTATTCTGCCTTCATGAGAGCCTACCTTGAGTTCTGCATCCAGCTCTAGGGTCTCCAACATAAGAATGACATGGACATGTTAGAGCAGATCCAGAGGAGGGACACAGAGATGCTCCAAGAGCTGGAGCACTTCTGCTCTGGAGACAGGCTGGGAGAGCTGGGGTTGTTCAGACTGGAGAAGAGAAGGCTTCACAGAGAGCTTAGAGCTTCTAGTGACCAAAGGGGGCTTATAATAGAGGAAGAGCAGCTTTTTTATATGAGAATATAGTCATAGGAAAAGGGGAAATGGTTTTAAACTAAAAAAGAGTAAATTTGGATTAAATTAAATTAGGAAGAAATTCTTCCCTGTGAGGTTGGTGAGGCCCTGGCACAGGTTGCCCAGGGAAACTGTGGCTGCCTCATTCCTGTAAGTGTTGAAGGCCAGGTTGGACAGGGCTTGGAGCAACCTGGTTCTAGTGGAAGACATCCCTGCCTATGGCAGGGGCATTGGAATTATGTGGTCTCTAAAGTCCCCTTCAACCCACAGCATTCTGTGACCCCAAGTAATGCACATGCATGGCAAATACAGAAAACACCATTAGCTACTCACTGACAAGCTGGTGCTGGATTCTTTGCCCTTGGCAGCAGCTAAGGCCAACTCGGAAGAAAGCCAGCAGGAACTGCAGACCACATCTACAAAAGGCCTTCTGAGGTTCTACAAGGAGTTGTCTCGGTCACAACAGGCTCTACCGGGTCCTGCACTATCCATCAGCACTGCAGGAGGTCTGGGTTCTTGGTGTGTTGGCATGAAAAGTCAGGCTGCATTCAGGATGACATGGCCCAAAGCATGGCACTGCAGTATTGTCAGAAACATGAGGTGTATTGATTGGATCTCCAGATTAATTAATGTGCTGTGAAATGCCTGGTGGCAGTACTGAATGCTGATCCTCAGCAGAGGCAATTTGATAGTCAGTAGGTGAAAACACTGATTTCAGTCTGGCTGAGATTTGCCATGCACATTCCCAAATTTGTCCTTCATAAAATAAAAGCAAATAGCAAAGAGAAAAAAACCCAGACCACTTGCCCAGCACTCCTGCAGCCCCCTCTGCAGTCACCTTCACTCATCTCAGAGGGAGGACACTCAAGCCTGGCTTTCATTATAAAAATTATTAATGTCCACTCTTGTAAAGAACAAAGTGACCTACAGTGGGCTTTGCATCAAGCAAGAAAAACCAAGGAAAAAAAAAAGAGTAATATTTCATTTTATACATCGTCAGTCATAGGCTACTAGTTTTTGGTAGAGCTAACAACAGCTGTGCCAGACCCAGAAGGGACTTGCTGTAGACACAGCTTGTTAGAAATGATCAGGGAGCTGTGAAAACTCACCTCCTTTGAAATTGGTATGAAACAGTTTGATTTTTTGCACCATTTAATACGGGCTCAGCAGGAGCTGGAGATGGGTGCCAAAGTGAAGCCAAGCAAAAACCACTCAGCTAGTGCATTTGGTTACAGAAGCGTGAATGCCTTGTTCTTGTGCCAAACATATTGCTATGGGATAAGTAATTGTGCCAGTCATCACTGGAGTTAGGCAGATACTTACACAATGCAGCATTGCACACAGTTCTCCCAGTCCTTCCCACTCTGGTATCTCTGTCGTGAGCTTGTTAATAATATTGCTCAAAGCCCTTTGATTTTAAACATTGTCCAGGATTTAAAAAAAAATAAAATTCACAAAATAATATTTTTGGAGCCGGGGAGGTGAGCTTTCTTAAGTCAAGCTCTTTGCTCTGACATAAAGAAATGTATTTTTCAGATTTGAAAACTGGTGCTTGAAGGAAATTGATTGAAGTGCTCAAGGTTTCCCATGAAGAAAAACTGGCTGAATAACAACAGGTTCATTTTCTGGAACTTGAAAAATTAGTAAAATAAGTAGGAAGGTTTTTTCCTGTGATTTTAAAGCCATGTATAATAATAAGCAGCATGACTAAAGAATAATTTTGTCAGCATCTCTGTTGTATCATATCAGAACTTTTTTAATATTTATCTTTTCAATCTTACATTACATCTCAGGAAGAAAAAAGATGAAAGGTCCTAATTTCCGCTCTTAAATCTGTTCTGGTTAAATCAAATTAGGCTTATTCATAACAACTCAGTACCTCACATTTCTTTTCTCAATGCAGAAACCTAAATCCCTTTCTGCTTGCCTTTCTAAAAAGAGCTCAAATTTTTTTCTGAGGAAAATCAATCCAGAAATACACATTTGTAATGGAGGAGATTGTATCTCTTCATCTGAGCAAATATGAACAAAAAATTATAAATAAAATATTAATATTGTAAATGGCTTCAATGATCAAAGAACTGGGGAAAGAAGAAGGACAAGTGAAGATTTCAGTCATAGTTTTGTGGGAACATCACCCACTGCGTTTCCCCTGCGTGAGGATTTTCATTAGAATATGTCCTTGTACTAACTGTCTGTAATAGGACTTTTCTCTTATCTATGTCATGAAAATGTTATGATTGCCATTTCAAAGGTAGACAGCATTTTGGCAAAAAACAACTTGGCAACAGGGGGAGACTAAAGACCACTTGCTGTTTTATAATAGTGATGTGAATTTGAATGCAACAGGATGCCACAGAGATGGAACTGCGCACATATTGCCCTCCATAGACATAAAGGACATCATTTCCTCCTAAGAAATAGATTCAGGTAATATACTAGAATTTGCCACATCTAACTATGTGCCTTTTTTGTAGCTAATACCACATCTGAAAGAAAGATGACTGTGTGCCACCACCGGGAAAAGCTCTAAGAACAACCAGACAAAACAGGCTACAGCAAATGGGTCCCCATGCATTTGGAGTGAAATGCAGAGAAATGCAACAGGTTTTAGGGCAAAAAACAAAACCAAAACCAAAAAGCCAAACACATTTGGGTTATATAAAGAATGAATTGTCCCCAAAGATTTGGGTTCATTTCCTTGGCAAGATGCTCTCTCTGATCAGCCCAGAGAGCAATGTCTCAATGGAATGTCCGTCTGTTCCCTGACGATTCAGGACTTCAAGCTTCTCCCAATGGTAAACCATTCTCTGTCTATATTCTAACTTAAATCTGATGAGTAAAACGGGAGTCAAAAAATCCACATCTTGACTGAACTCCCCCTCCTATCAACTGCTTTGCTTTCATGTGCTACTGCTGTCATTTTTGGATACAGCATATTTCTGGCTAAGACTCGTTTCCACTATAATTTATAGTCTTATTTCTACAGCGGATTGAAGGCTCTTTGGATTGCAATTGAAAATATGCTGTTTATCTTGCTCATTTGGAAATCCAGGGGTCATCTGCCTGAGACATGGTGAGCTCATCTATCCAGGAGAATGCCTTGATTAGTGTAGGGGCTGTACACAAACCACTTGTGATACTCCTTGCTGATGGATGGTAATTTTCACGCAAGAGCCATCACATCTCCCATCTGGAGGCTGCTCCACCGAAGTCAGGGGAAAAGGTGCTCAAATCGGATTTCACAGGGATATCCGGGGGATGTCTGCAGCCTTCGCATGTTTCAGTCTGTCTGTAACAGAATTTATTTTCTAGCCCGAGTCTGAAAAAACGCCCCAAAACACCTGAACGAAGTACCATGCTAGCTCTGATACTGTTGTGTTAGGCTTCTCGGGGAATTTCTTCCCGTTTGTCGTCAGGGAGACACTGGAAAGGAGGAAGGGAGCGGCTTTCTAGATTAATATTCAGTGATTATGAAACAAAAGGAGTGGCCAATTGCTCTGGCATGCCACTATAACAGTCTGAGGGAGGTGGGGGGGCGGAACGGCGATCTGGCAGTTCATAGCTGGGTATGGGCAGTCTTTTCCCCATTGAGAGCAGAAACAGTTCTGGCCGTGGACTTCTGCGCAGCGGCTTGACCCTGCTGCGGAGTTCTCCCTGCCGCCTGCTCACAAGCCCGTTGCCCGCAGCGGAGGGAGAGACCCGCCCCGGCCGCCGCCCCACACCCAGGCAGGCCCCGCTCGGCCCCACGGCCGGCGGAAGTTCCGAGCTCGCACCAGAGCGCCCCCTGCCGAGCGCGAGGGGGCCACTGCACCCGACTGCCTCGCCGGAGCCGCCAGCGCCGCTGCCGGCCGTGGTCGTAATTACACCAAGGGGAAACTGCTTAGCGAGCGGGAAACTCTGTGAGTGCTCTGTTGTTTGCTCTGTTCGGATATCTATATATTTTATAGTAAAGATCTCTTATTCCTTTTGCTACATTTTTTGCCTGAAAGCCCTATAATTTTCAGAGTTATAATAATTTGGAGGGAGGAGTCTTCCATTCCAGGAAGGTTTGCTGCCTTCCTTGGCAGACATTTGTCTTTTAAACCAAGACATTGGCACCCAATGTAAGGCTTCGAAAGAAAAGGATGAAAGGAGAATAGTAGTTCTTTGGTGACCCATTTGTGTATTGGATATAGAAACCTTACTAGGCATCACAATGTGGTCCAGCTTACCTAGTTCAGGTTTTTCTCCATTTGCAAGTCATTATCTAAACATGGGCCCTGCAACAAAGGCCATTGTGACTGTTACCAAGTTTCTAGAATGAGTCAGTCAGGTGAGGAATTAAGTTTTTGTAAACCTCTTTTTGAATGTGTGCACATGGCTATCCAACTACACAGCTTAAGTTGGGGTTTCACTAATGACAGTACCTATTGTGGGGGAGGAATGCAGAGGGGTGTTTCCTGCCAACACTTCTTCAGGCCTACCACAACAGCTTTTGAAGGGTTTAAATTCCCTCTACATGCTAAAGATACCATATTCTTGCTGATGTTTTGCTAAGTTTATTCAATACAGTCCATTCAGCATTTAAAGACAGGATGAGGTTGCTTCAAAATCTGCCCCAGAGACTAGGAATGCTGCCCAGAAACCTGCTACAGAGGCTGTAGACACTGCCCAGCAGTACCACCTTTCCCACTGAGGGAAAGGTGGATAGCACACCCATAGAACCAACAGATATTAAAACCATCCAGGTTCTAAACCACAAGGGCAGCCACAGCTAGCAGCAGTCGCCCCTGGGCAGAGGAGGAAGTACAAAACCAATTGGGTACAAGGCCCCTCACAACCAGCAGAGGAGCCGGAGCCCAAGATCATCACTGAGTCCCTGTCACTTGACAGTCTCTGAGTCTGTGAAAAGATGTTACACGACGGGTGGGCAAGGCTACCCTGGCCTGATTGACTCGAGTTCGGGACCTCGTGGGTGCAAGTGTACAACTTGATGGTACCGAAGCAAGGTTTTTGAGGTCCCTGTCCTGGAGGTGGGTATCAGTCAGGCATTTGTGAGAAAGCCAGGACCCTTTCTCTCCAGGAGTGGCTTCTAACAAATGTAAGAGAGAGGTTTAAACAGATACACATTTGAGCTTACATGGAAAAGTCTAAATTTTAATTTGATTTATGCCTGTAACAACATTTATGTTTATACTAATAAATGCAACACATATATGATGATCCCATACAGTGCAGTTATCCACTCTGAGCTGAAAATAGTCCAGCTAACTCCAGATAAAATCCTGTGCACAGAGACTGACAGCAGCATCTTCTGTTAGTTGTCTTTATCCAAAACACTAACAAAAGTGTCCAAGGAATGGAAAACAAGGTCTCTTGTACAAGATCTTTCAGAGTGCATTGGATATAGCCACAAATACCCTTTGGGGCTGGATTTCCCTCCAAGTGCCCACAAGATCTGTGTGTAGATCTGCTTACGTATCTGTCACCTCAGATTAACAAAACTTCTGTATTATTCTTTAAAAGGCATCACTGATTTATTTTCTGTGTAATTTATCATTTTACCCTAGGACACGGTCTTCTACTGATGCAGTCCTGTATGCAGATGAAATATAGCCCTGAATGCTAACATATCCCACTGCTAGTCCAAGTGGTGTATCCCCAGCAAGGGACTCAATAGTGCTCCTGTTCCTCCAGGGCATCACCACTGAGGCAAATTCAGGTGTAAGAAAAACTGCCAGAGGGCATATACGAGAAACCTGGAGAGGGGAGGACTCTAGTCACATCTCTATGGGGTTTCCCTGCTTTACTCTAAAGAAAAATTGATTTCACAAAAAATCGTCATTTTCCCAAAAGGTGGTTTCAGAAATTGAAATCTATTTTTTATGCTTTTTCCATTTAATCAATGGCTCAGACTGGTAGTCAGGAAATCTGGTTTTAATTCCCAATCCCATTACAGGCTCCCAGTATAGCTGGGAACACATATCTGCAAAATGGCATGGTGATACCAGGTCTGTTGATGTCTATTGAGCTGAAGTGGGCTGGATGCTGCATAAATGTCTTTCTGTGTGGTTCTTCTGGGTGAAGTGCCCAAATATTTCTAATTTCCACATGACTCTTATTTTTCAAAATTTTTCTAAATGTGGCAAATCAAGCTCCCACAGTGGGGATACCAAGATATTCACACTGCTTAAAATGCAAAAAGACACCTCATGGGGTTATCAAAAGACACCTAAATCCCAGCAGTTTAAGAGATTGGAGCATACTCTATATGGAAGATTTTATAAATCCCAGCAATGGCATTATGAATTTCTAAGCTTGCATTGCTTTTTCCAGGACAGTGCCTGGTTTTTGCTACATTTTCTGAGGGTTTGGACTTACTTGCCATTACCGAAAGATTACCCTGGTAGTCAGACTTTCCTTTCTAGGCTAAGGAGGAGATTGTTTTACACAATGCCTTTCATCTCCTCTAATATGTGCCATATTATCCTCTTGATTTCTTCCATCTGGGCAAATCTTTTGTTGACCTCACCTGAAATCTAAAACCTTCCAAAATAAGTTCTTCCACTTTTGTTCTCTGATCTAGTAATGGTGGATGTGACTGGAAGGTCAGAAGTCTGAGATTAGTCCTGACCTCACTCTTGGGCTTCACACTGGCATTAGGTTAGAAGCTTTGAACTTGGCATCCTGACAAGTTGTTATTGCTACCTAACAAAAATCATCTCACCCTTGTGTCTGGGGAGGGTGGGGGGCAAAAGATACAGGAGATGGATTCCTTCAAAGAGTGAAGCTTTTCCACACAGCATGACACGGAGACAGGAAGGGTTTAAAGCAAGGTAAAATCTTGACAGACACTAACTTCTAAAATACAGCCCAGAAATGCTCTTAATTGAATCCTAACTGGGTTAGATGATATGGACAATGAATTCCACTTTAGTTTTTACTTAAAGGGGGTGAGCTGCCAACTTCTCATGAAAACTGAGTAGAGACCAGATTTCTGCACTGATTGGCTCTTGTATTTTACAAAGCCAAGAATAAATAAAGTCAGGCTAACACGAATATTTAGTATATAACCCTTACAGGCAAGATCTTCAGGGTCGTCTGATGGCTATCAGAGGCAACTGCTTTGACAAAGAATGTATTCAAACATATCAGCCTCCAGCTGAAGAGAAAAATGTTCCTTAAAAGTTAACTTTTATCATTCTCTGTTTTTAGTCTGGAGAAAGGAAGCTACAGCAAACTTCTGTCAGACTGTGAGAATGTGTGTGCTCATGTCTGTCCATTCTCACTCTAACAGCATCTGACTCTGTTGGCCAAGCTCAACCACTCTTGCAGGAGATTGGAAGCCAAAAAGGTTTTGTTTGGTGTCCTCCTGAGAGCAAAGGGTTTCTAGTCAGTCAAGCAGAGAGGCAGACCCATAACCACATTTGAAGCCAGACAAATACAACTTGAAAATAGAGTCTGCTTTTTAAAAAGCACAGCTATAAAATGAGAAAGCCTTCAATCGGATTTTAGATCTTCTCAGGCAGCAGAGTTAGTCAGCCTCAAAATACAAATCCAGAGGAAACCTGTCTCCTTTTGATCCAGAACTACCTATTTCTTAGATTTTAAAGTCATAGTGGGCCATAAGATCATCTAGTCTGAGCTCCATATAATATGGACTATAAAATTGCATACTCCAATAAGGAACGCAGTAACTTGTGCTTGGCTGAAACCTGTGTTCCAACAGGCATCTGCTCACAATTTGAAAGTATCTGAGGAGGAACACTCTACTACTTTCATTGGTATTTTGTTTCAACACCTAATCATTCCCACTGTTAAAGCTCTTTTTGAAATGAAATGTGTCTGCTTTTGGGTTCCAGCCTTGGACCTCTGATAGACTACAAGGCTCTGTTGCCTCTGGCTCTTTTCTCCTGAGGACAAACTTCTACCCTTTCTGAGCCTCCTCTTGCCCTTTCCTTAGTAAGTGAAACAGGTGAAGATCTACCATGAGATTTGTTTTTTTCCAAGCTTTTGAATCTTTTTGTGACTTTTCACTTTTTTTAAGGGCCCTTCAAAATATGTTGACATAATAGTAACTTGGACAACTTACAAAGTAGATTTTTATTGATGCAGTCAATGTACATGAAGGAAAAGGGTGAGGGGTGAAGAGACAAGAATTAAAACAACCCAGGATTTTAATTTCTCTGTCTGGTGGGGACATTTGACAGTGTTAAAGTGTTCATGTGCTTCAATAAGCACATCTCCTCTCCTAAAATTATTAAGTCAGAAACTAGTTTTCAAAGGGAGACAGAGGAAGAAGCTCATTCAAGGTTCACAAGAGGTTTCCAATAAGGATGGAGAAGGGCTGAAGGCACAGCTGTGATAATGTGATATTCTCATGGCTTGCTGAGCATGTCCCAGCAATGGTGGCTCATACAGTTTCACTTCTGGAGTTCTTCTGGCACAGCCTGGCTAGATCTCCTGCTCTAAAGGCAGTCCAAATTCAACTGCAGTAGACAAGAGTGCACAGAGGCTATGCACAATCAATCTGATGGAGTTCATGGACGGTGAAAAGCCAAAGTGGAGTATTTGTGGAGACTAAGTACAGCTCTTCAGGCCCTCACTTCCAGGCCCAGTGGTAACACAGACCGTAAATCATTCCTTGCNGAGTTTTCCCCTATAGTTTCTTTCATCTTTCAATATCCAATTTCATTTATCAGCAAACCTAGAGTTTGCTTGTAAAAGCAAATATCTTTTTCCATTCACCAATCAGTGAAATCCTTCTCATTGTTTCTTTTATCTCTCAGTGCTAGTTTTATCTACCAGCAGACCCAGAGCTTGTTTTTAAAGACAAATCCATCATTCCTCTCACATAATTTTCATTTTTAAGTTCTGCTTTAAAACAGAAAACCTACATCTGGTGGGAGAATAGGCCAAATATAACAATGGCTCTTGGGGTGCGGTGGTAAAGCAGCAAAATGTCTCATCGTGGATGAGGAACCACATATTGGAGCCTTCCTCTAGATTCAGGACACTGACCACCCACACAGCTTCCTCCATCACAGGTCACCAACAGATGGATCATGGGATACACAGATCAGTATTGTTGCCTTTTGCTCAGGGCCCAGCTCTGGTTTTCAGTATCGGACCCCATTTACAGCCCTGTGGAATATAGCAGCTAATGTCAGAGAGACCGTTCCCAGGAGCTTCTTCATCACAATCACCACCAGAAAGCAAGCTGAGCCTTAAAAGGAAAACTATTAGTCAGAAAGGAAAATCAGTTCAAATATGTCAGGGCAAGTCTAGACTGCAAAGATGCAGCATGTCCTTTGCTTAACAGTGGTTTTTTCTCCTTGGTTTGGGAGGTTTTTTGGAGCACTGGAGGGGAGCAAACCTGCAACAGGTCAGCAACAAACAAATGCATGTGTTGTGATTCTTGGGTGTCTTCAGGGCCAGGAGGTGGACTTGATGATCCTTGTGGGTTCCTTCCAACTGAGGATAGTCTATGACTATGATTTTATCTCTATCTTCCCAAGTATTCTGCTGAGTGAGCAACATATCTTTGCATAGGAAAACAGGGACCTATCCAGCACGTTGTGACAGCCTGATGTTGTCTCACTAGAATATACCAGAGAAGCATCCTTGTGCAGTCCTGCAGATCCTTTTTTTTTAAACTCCTTCTGCACTTCCTGTTTGTGGGTCTGTTGAGATGAGATTGCCACGCATCTCCCTGATTTAAAGCATGGGAGATCCAAAAGGAAGAGAAATTTGGATTTTACGGGACTTTTGCCAACAAACTCTTCCATGTGCTGCAGACCTGATCTATGTGAAGTGTGTAAAACAGCACTAACAAGGAGAGGAAGAGGGTTTAACATTTGTTACAGAATCCATAAATCACCATTGTGATGGTGAAAACTGAGTAGTAATTCAATGGCTATAAAATCCACACACTATGCTAGGCTGACAAAACAGCAACATTGGAAATAGTAGATTTTCAGAGCCCAGAAGAAACTCAATGGCTCTCTAAAGGCATTAAAGTGTCTACAAGGTGTCTTTGGCAACTTTACAGAGCTTCCTTTCACCCCTCAGGGAAAGAAAGAGGCAAGTTTTCCCCATTGTGTCCCTCCATTCCTGTCAGCTCAGAGGAAGGCAGAGGCTTCTGCCCAGCTCCTCCTCCTGAAGAAAAAGTGACAGTCCATGAGGACATATATTTGCTTCCGTCTTGCACATGTCCAGGCCACCATTATCAGTGCAAATAAATTTCTCTCCTGATCTCTTCATCACAGAATCACACTATCATCTTGGACATCCCTAGCTCTGGCTGCATTTATTGTTGTTGTTGATGTCGGTTAGGGTTTTTCCTTTTGTTTTTCTTTTCTTTTAGGGAATTTCCCCCATTTTTGTTGCTAAGGGACAATAACTACCGGGTACTCAAGAGAGAGAAAAGGAGTTGCCAAGCTCTGGGGAGGAGGGCATGTGGCTGCACGTCTCATATCCCAGGGTTTCTCTCAGAGCGGCAGAGATACCACAAGAATTGGGCTGGGATAAAGGCGCTGGGGCAGCTGCTGGTTCTCTCTTGCTCTCGGCTTTGGAGGAGGAGGGTTGAGCCTCTTGGAGGAGGGAATTCCCTGCCACCGACGGAACCCAGCCCGGTCCTGCTTCCTCTGCTGTAGAGGAGCCTTTGCTTATGAATGCAGCGGCTGAACTGGGACCTCATTAATACCCTACCTCACTAAAAAGCAGGACTTCCACCATCTGCTGGGGTGCCTCAGTGGAAACCCCAGGATCCCAAGCCTTTTCCCCTCCCAGGGAGCCTTTTCCCTGCCCTGCTCCAGAGCTGGGCTGCCGCCTGCCAAATTTCTGATACATCTCATCTACCACTCCAGGTCCTTGCTCATCTCTGCCTTCCCAGCTAGCTATTCCGAGGTTCCTACTACAGCTTCTTTTGCTATCCAGAGGGGGCACCAAGATCGGCTCCCCCTGTGAGCTCGTAAGGGAAGCATTTTCTCCACACCTGTCTGCCGGCTGTGTCCGCCATTCCCGCGTGAGGGAAACGGCCGGAACTGGCGCCACAGCGCCCCCTGCAGCCGCGGGGAACGTTCGCACCCGCCCTGCCGGGCTGGGGACTGAACGGGACGGCACGGGAAGGAACGGGAGGCCCTAAACATTTCGGGAACAGTTTGACTGGATGACAAGGACTTCATGAATCCTCAGAGGCTTTTGAGGACCATGGTGGAGCGGAAAAGGCAAGGAAGGAAGGGCTGCCAGTGAGATAGGGAGGACTAACAGATATAGAAACCCACCGCATCCCATGCTGGGGCACAGGTTTCATGGCTTTCTCTGTCTATGGCAGGTCACTGTTTAGTTGACCGGTGCTATACTTTATTAGGGTTGTTCCCTGAGATGTGGATATGGTAATGCAATGGTTTATAAACCTTACACTTCTGAGTCACCGTGTATGGAGCTCACAAAAGACACACAGGCCTTCAGCTGTTCCTAGATGTATGTGCTGTAGAAACATCCAAACTGTGAAAAAGAAGCAGACAGTGTTATGGAACGCAAAAGTATTTAACCATTTATGATTTATGCCAAAATATAATGGTTTAAAGTGGGACCATCCCATTTTAAGCAGCTGCACTTAGCAAGGCAGTTCCCTGACAGCAGGGATGACATTAAACCATGGCTCTCTCCCATGCTGTTTTGTGAGCCTGCCCACTGTGACACCAAAGTCTATCTCAGTTTCAAGTTCTTACGTGAACATTGTTCTAACCACCAGCTCCAACCCAGCTCATGCTCATGTACTTCCAGCAAGACATGCTAGCACTTTACCACATATTTCATGGTATGCTTTTATTAGTCTGGGTATATTCTGGTTTGGTGTTTTTTAAACTGCATGTCATACATGGTTTTGAACATGAAAGGGAGGGAGTTCTTAGCTTTACAGGTTTGGATTTCATCCTCTGGCTTTAGGGTTGTATCTCTTAATAAAAACAAAATGCTGGAATCCAATCTGTCAAATTAAAGCAAAGACTTACCAAAGGAAAATATGCTTACAAACTAAATATAGATTAATTTAATTGGTTCCTATTAACACTTCTATTGGAGCCCACAACTATAATCTGGTGCTGAAGTAATTAATTGTGTGTGAGGTAGCTACTGTGCCAAAACTTACTTGTAGGAAGTGAAACTCGCAGACTTTTTTGGCCTGACTGTTACCCTGTTACCTGAAGCATCTTGGCTTTGTTATTTTATAGAAGGGAATGAATGGAGTGCCAAGCTCTGCAATCAAATGCTCAGACAAATACTTCATTTATTGTTTTTGTGACAGGGTGGTTACAACTACAGGCATTTTCCCACCCAGGCGGGGTCAAGATTGCTTTCAGAAGGGAAGTCAGCAGATAGGTTTAGCACTGCTGGGATTGCAGGCACTGATTTTTGTGGTTTTCTCTGCCTTAATATAGTCTCGGCTTTAATTGCTCTGTTTTTTTCCCCTCCCTGCTCTGGCTGTGCAATAAAGGAGCTTTGTCTGGTTGTTTGTGGAGGGGATGGAGAGCAGTGGTGGGTGGAGGATGCAGTGTTGGTACAGATCTCAGTAGCATTGAGAGAGCCACCAGTCATGGTCTTTCATTTCATTTTGCCAGAACAGTCACTCCTGGAAGCTGGGAATTATCTCAAGCAGCCCATCTGGATTAAAATAACCCAAAAAGTGCTACATGGACATCACAGGGGCCAGGATGTACTTAAGGTACAGGAGTTAAAATCAGCTCCAAGCACATGTTCTGCCCCTCCCCTGCACCTTGTGTTTACACGATCTCATGCGCAGCTTGTGGCCATGTGGCTTTTGGGGACTGCTTCAAGACACACACAAAAATTTTAGAGCAATGAGATGACACCAAAAATACAAGGACTTTGGGGTGATCACTGCCCATGCAAATTCCTGGTCAAGATTAGAAACAGACTTTGATAAGTAGCCTTTACATGCCAGGACACCAGCTCTGTTTCCTGGAGTCTGCAGTAAAATCAGCCAAGACAAAAGAAGTGTTGTATTTCAGCAAGGGCCAGCATCTTCTGTATGAGTCTGCAGGGTTTTTGCTCAATTCCCAGTCCTGCCAAGGCCTCCCCTGTGCATCCTTGAGACCCTCCACAATTTCGTTGTACCTACATATTTGGCTAATGCAATTTCACATCACTGGCAGGACAGAGAATTAAAGTAATTATTGTTCACAAGCCGCGCTAATTCTCCTGAATGCTCGGGACTAAGGCAGTCCCGTGGGATCACAGAATCCCAGATCACAGAATAAACTGAGTTGGAACGGAGTGACAAGGATAATCCAGTCCAGCTCCAAACCCTGCATAGCACCATCCCAAAGAGTCACACCATGCCCAAGAGCATTGTCCAAATGCAAATCCAGAATCCCAGTGCCCTATTGTATTTTAGGGAGAAAGTCCCAGGTCACACAGGAGTCAGCAGGCACCAAGCTCACTCAGGATGGTGAAGATGCACCCCAATGCGAAGGCACCCCAGAAACATGGTCCCCATCCAAACTGCCCAGACCTTCCAAACTGATGGTGGGTATTTTCCAAGGGCAGCACCTCCTTCCAAGGCCCTGGTGGACAACAAAGGAGGAAACCACACAGTTCCAGGTAGCCTCACCATGAACCACTGAGGCTAGGAATGATTGCAACTCATGGGCCAGCCCAGGGTGGAGAACCTCATAAATCATGTGGAAGTGCAGAGTTATGAGTTTCCTCAGACAAAGACCACTTATTGCAGTCTACTGTCATTGCTGGGAGGCCATGCAACTCGCTGGCAAGCCTGGGAGGTGAGGTCCTGGATGGGGTGATGCAGTTTCTGAGGATGCAGATGGACTAACACTCCTCCTGAGGTGCAGGGCTGGAGCACAGCTCAGATGAACATCATTCCCTGCCAGTGCTGTCCCAGAGTTAGCAACCTCAGCATGCCAAGTCTTAGCCCTGAAAATTGTCTGAATGTGCCCAATTTTACTCCTGTGAAGGCTGGCACTTCCGAGCAAAGCAAAAAGCAGCTTCAACTGTAAGGAAAGGCAGGCTGTGAGACTGGCATCAATGGGAGCTCTGTCTGCAAAAAGTCATTACTTGGTGGTGCAAATGCTCCAGGGCTGGGTCTGTGCAGTAAGGCAATCCTTGTAATCATTCCACGCCTGAGCTGAGTGACTCAGAGTAAAAATAATTAAATATATTAATAATTATCAGGGCTTCCTTTGATTAAAACAAATAAAGCTTATGATGAGTAAGCAAGGAGGAATGTGTAGGTTTGCAGGGCTCATCTCACAACAAGGAGCTGATAGCAAAAGCAGATGTGGTGCCTGAGTTGGGCACCAAGGGTGCTGGGGGCAGGTTGAATGCACCCCAGCCAGTGACACCCAGTGTCAAGGGTGGTCAGGTTCCTGCTGTAGCAGTTGTCCCCATCCTTGATCCCAACACACTTTCTCAAGGCAAGAGATGAAACAGGGGACTGGAGGCATCATATCTCCACATCTCAGCACGACCAACTGGGAGACCTGCTAGGTTTTGGGTAACTGGTCTTGGAACCAGCATCATATGCTGAGGGAAAGTGGGAAGCAATTTTGGAAGGTGAAGAAAATGTTAAATACAATTAACTGCACTTTGCAGCATGTTCTTTCAGGAGCTCTGGGCACCTGATGAGTGGTGGAAGGCATCTCTGAAGGGAGATTTAGGTCTCACATGGATTTAGTTGGACTTTTGAGGTGCCCAGAGGAATGCTAGGTTCATGGCTTAGATGGTGGATTCAGTGCAGTGATTGTCAAGCGAAGCAGTGTCATGAAATGACTCTTCTGGTCTAACCCTTGCCAAAAAACTGGTGCTGCTTGAGATGAGATATGGTGACCACTGTACTAAGCTTGGAAGGCAACTGCAAAGCACTTCAGCAGAGACGGACATGCCCAGACAAGCAGCCCCTGTGGTCCTTGCTCTACATGGGGCACTTGGAGCCAAAGGCAGCATCTGCACCCACTGGTTGTTATGGACATCAGTGGTCTGATGTCATATGAATATGACATCAGGTGTCACATTCTGGACATCTGCACCTTTGGCCAAGAGAGGAGATGGTGTTGGTGTGGTGTTTTCAGAGGAGAGTGTGGAGCTCATCTCCTGTGCTGGAATGTGGCCAGAACAGGCAGGCTGCAGGGCACTCATAGCAGAGTCTGGAGGTGCTTTTCAAGGCTGTTTTGATCTCTCAAGTGTATGGGTGATAAGAATCAGCATCCGACAATACTGGAAGGGCCTTTATAGACAAAGCAAAACATGCCTGTGAGGCAGGAGGGTGAGTTCAAATCATATCACAGCTGAGATCTGTGATGCTCTAGGGAAAGAATACCACAACTTCCTGGTAGGGTGTGTTTTGCACATAGTGCTTGCATGGCACCACACAGCACCTGTGCATGTAACACCATGGCCATGCTGACTGCTAGGAGTCAGAAAGGATCCATCTGCCTCAGCTTCACTGCAGGAAGGCAAACTCTAGGTTGAGTGGAGTTGCAGCCATTGCATGAGCAAATATGCCATCCCAGGGTAGAAATGCTCTTTGTATCCCAAAGTATTTTTAATCCCAGGATAGAGCTCGTGTGAAACACAGAATTCAAGCTGTCCTCTCTGCATGTGCAGTGTCCCTGTTCATGAGCATTTGCAGATTTTCCACTGGAATGCACCCCCTCTGTGGTAATCTGTGAGAACACAGCAAAGCTTTGCAATCATTGGGGAGAAGAAGCAAGAAAAAAACCCAGCTCCACTTCAAACCAAGGAGAAACCTGAGGATATTCAGTGTATTTCCCCTCCCTGGAAGTCAGCCAGGGCCCTGGAACTTCCACACCTTTGCAAGCTCAAAAGAGACCTGTCAGGAAAATTAATCCACAA
>WBNO01017862.1:347844-436536 GCA_013400575.1 Peucedramus taeniatus | reverse complement strand
TGTGGAAGGGGCTGAAAACCCCAGTACAGGTAAAGTCAAATTCACACTTGTCCAACCTCAGGTAATCCAGCCAGGCATCTTAAATACTGCAGTGAAATTGTCCTATCTGTGATACAAAGTGATGGCAGTCCATTGCCATCTCCACAGCACAAACACCATTTTTTGAAGCATCTTCAACAGGAGAGCAAAAATAGGAAAAGCACGGAAGGATGGGACCAAAAGTACCAATGCTGTGTATTCCTACCACAGTGAGCACTGCAGTGGCAGGCAGCCAGCACGGTGGTGTGAGCAAAGCCAGCTCAGGTAGGGCACTGGGAACGCCCTCGGGTGGAGACTAAGCTGATAAATAAGCAGGTAAGGGTGATTATCAGACCTCCTCAAACTTCCTGAGTTTGCAAGCTAGAGCCAGAGAAAGCAGGCTCATTCCAGAGACTTTGGTACTCCTGCTTCTAGCTGCTGCCAGAAACTGGAAGTGGGAAAAAAAACTCCAATCAGCTCTGTCTACAGTATTGCAGAACCTCAGAAGCCATCCCATTTGGGTTCAAGTTCAGGAACCAGCTCAGGCAGCAGAGAGGTCCTGGCTCTCTATGGAGATGTTTGTCCACCTCCATAAGCAAACATGAGGTCACTAAGGCTGGTCCTGCTGATGTGCAGCCTGAGCTCTGGCTGTCTGCTCTGGCCATCCTCATGCTCACCCATCTCCCAGCTTGCAGGCTGAAAAGGGGCAGAGGAGTTTGGCTGGGCTCCCCTGGACAGCAACAGCCATTTCCCAGCAGGGACTCCTGCTCCTGGCTCTGTGGGATGTGCAGTTTGCTAGTAGGGGTTGCATAAACCTGGTTACCTACCTACACAGCCTCTCTTTGGCAACAATAGGTCTGCACACCTGAAAAAGCAGAGAAGTTTGGGAGTAAAAAGCAAAGTATGGACTGTCATCGATGTTGAGACCATAATACAAACCAGAGCAGCAGTAGTTGTGTTACTCCAGTGGAACTGTAACAACATGACCCCAGCCCCTGTCAGGAATGTTGTTGTTCAGTACACATCTAAGTCACACAACAGCAACAAACCCACTGCATGCTCAATTTTCTCCCAGGTACAGCAGATCTGGCTCGCTCTGGGAAGTGTGAAGGCACCAGCTCCAGGCAGCCAGAGATGCTGTGCTCTGTGCAGCTGGCACTGGGATCAGCAGCATCTGGGGGAGTGCAGCTACTCAGGGCTCACCATAACAGCAACAACAAAAACGCCTCTTTTCTCACAGAGTACAGCTGATTTCCCTTCCTCCCATTCTCTTAACAGATGTCAGAGAAAAGCATGAATGGCTGCAGCTCTGTGCTCAGCTCACAGATTTCACACTTGCTGCAGAGCTGGCCTTCTGCTTCTGAACTCAGTTCTGGAAGGTGTTGCTTTTTCAAAAGAAAAATAGAGAGAAGGGGAAAAAAAACCCTTAAACACTTAATAGTAAACTCCTTCAAAAGAAAACTTGCTTCAAGCCAAAAAACATTTGCCAAGTTTCAACTAAAGGTGGATTTTCACGACTCTGTAATAAACACCTCAATATGGGGGTTTCAAAATGAGAATGTTCTGACAACTTTGCTCCAAGCAGCTCAATATCTATATATCTATATATATATAATACATAACTTGTTTTTTTAGAAGAAAAATCCAACTACCCCAAGGAGACATTTTGTGGTGTTTCAGTTACATATACATATAGAGAAAAAAAAACCCAACCAAACACAGAATAAAACAAAATGAAAAGCTGTGGATTTGTGAGTTGCCCATCATTCCAGTCAGGCAGGAACAGGACTCTCCCCAGAACCAGATCATAGATCTGGATGCTATTGCACCAGATTAACCTGAGAGCACTACAGGAAGGAAGCATTTCCAGGTGAGAGAAGGGGTTCACTGCAAAAATGCTCTTGCAGAACCTACCTGGCCCTTTTACCTCATCCAGACTCCAGCCAGGGTTCCCTCTGTGAATCTGAGCCCAACCAGAGCAGTGCTCCAAGTTATACCCACTAAGGCTGTAGGTGTCAGAGGGGATCCAGCAGGGACAGGTAGGGATGGAGTGAACCATTTAACATTCCTGGGGCTGGAAGAGTCTCAGTTCCTGACCACTCAGATGTTGAATGGCTTTTCCTGATGCATAAGGTGGGATCCCAGGGAAGCAGAGCTCTGGGTGTGAGGGGTGAACACAGCCATCTCTTCTCAGGGCCAAGTCTGGCTGTTTTGCAGCCAGACGTTGATTTGTTTTGGAATGCACCAAAACACCCTTAAATCCAATTTAGGCATTAAAGGGAAAACACCCCATGAGTGCCTTATGGCAGCTTTGCAGCCCCAAAGGCACCTGCAGCTCATGAAGGGACAGAGGTGATCCAAACCAAGCATTGTGGTGCTGCCAACCACAGCATCCCTGCAGAGAGGAGCAGTGGGACTCTGCTGCCAGGGGACCAATGGCCTTAAGCTGGTTTTAATTCTTTAATTCTTGCCAGCTCCCTCGTGCTGTCACACAGAGGACGATTGGGAAAGCTGCAGCGGGAGCACAGTCCACATTTCCGCAGGGAAGAGACTGTAGTTAGGACTGCAGCCATGAGTTAGCTAAACTTGTCCAAATAAAGGGGGGAAAAAGCTACTTATGCTGTTTCCCCAGCCTCAGAGCAATATACTTCCCTAAGATCAATTCATAACAGGTTGTTGTGTTCAGAGCTAAAATTAATCTTACACCAGGAGAATGAATTAAAACAATTAAGAGCTTCCTGCATTCATTGCTAAAAAATTAATCTTCTGAGAGCTTCCTTTTCTACTTTCCAACTGGCCACCTTGCTTTCATTCAAGGAAAGCCTGAGTAAAAAATGTAAAACTGCTTCCAGGTGGTTTTGGTTAAAGCAAACAAAGAGCTGTGAATTGTGTCAGAGCTTGGTTTCAAGGCATGGCAGAAGGTGGAGGGTTAGCCAGAAAGAGAGAACCACCACTGCTGAGATACAGCCACTGGCCTAATTAGGTGGAATAGCTATTAGTGATTCCACCTAATTAGATAATTAGATTAATTATCTAATTAACTGAGATTGTTGTTAGACAAAGGCAGGTAAAGCTTCAGAGGTGATAAGGAAGACATCAGGGCAAGGTTACTCTGATTTATATTGATTTCTTTAACAGTTCAAGAACTCCCCTGGTTCCCACATTTATTTACCCAAGTCTTGCTCCTCAAGGGTTGTTTTAAAGTGATTAAAGCATGGAAGGGGGAGGATGTCCTTTTAGAAATAGAGAGGAAAAAAAAAGAAAGACATTTCACTGCAAGTTTCCCCCATACTACTGAAAATCTGGGATTTGGCAGAGCGGAGAAACCAAATGGGCAAGGGAACGAGAACTACCTGTGCTCCCCCTCCTTCTTGTGCTTGGATCTTGCTGTGCATCCTCCCCACAGACCTTTTTGGCTACGCAGTGTGTTTGTCTTTGGGGAGAGAGACAACATGTGAGCTAATGATGCACCAACACCGAGCAGGAGCTGTGGCTGGCAGCTTTTCCTGCACGGCTCGCTCCGCGCTGGCAGTGCTGGTGGGAACCACAAGCCAATTAAGGAGGCCTCGTTGCGGTAGACGTGGCGTAAAAGGAGCATTAGAGCATCCTGCCCCAGAGACCCAGCAGTCCTGGATACCCAAGGGCTAGCACAAGGCAGGTTTGCAAGCTTAATAAGCCAAGGCCTCCTCGCTCAGGCGTGAAGATAATATTATGCCAGGCAGGCTCGGGTGGAGGAGGCAGAGCCGGAGCCTCCGGCTTCCACAATTTCAGCCACCTGCTTTGAATTTCACCACCACAGACTCAGGCCCATAGTGCAGCCCAAATTTTAGGAGGCACACGAGGGCACGCAACTGAATCCACCCTGTCCTTCCCGTCCTACATCTATTGTTAGATGCATCAAGGAATTTGACCCACTTTGGGAGTTTCTGGTGGTTTTTCACATTCCATTTGTCCTTTCTGACTAACATTTTGCACTTGTTTGTCACAGCCCTGGCTCTGCTCCCTATGGTGGATGCTCAGATTGCTGGAAAAATATCCAGCTGCTGTATCCCACTGTGTTTAGAGCTTCTAAGCTCTGAGTGGATCCAGGACACTACCCACACTGGGTTTTGAGGCATCCTCCTTTCTCGCTGAACTTTCTTCCTCCAGCTGTCTGCTTGCATCCAGGCTTCACAGGCTTTGCACAGTTGCTCACACTAAAACCACAAGCTTTGCACACCACAACATAATCCTTGCAGAGGCCCATAGCAAATGAAATCCCAGGTGGGCTTTCTCCTGGGTTTTGGAGCTTGGCTGGTCACTGCTCGTGCTGCAGAGCACAACAGCATTTAGTGATCTGGTGACTAGGATGTCCTCAGCACAAGGGCCCTTTGGCTCAGCTCCCTGCAGGAATTCTCACAAATCAGCCATATGGCAGAAGAAAATGCTTTACACACCTTGTCAAGAGCTCAGAGGTGACTTACATTTTATCTCCTCTGGGTCTGGTTGATCCCACAGATACACCAGCCCCTTTCTACAACAAATGCCTCCCCATCTCTCTGCCTGACTCTGCTGCACACCTCTGAGATTTCTCTTTTGTATGCCCTCCTATCACTTGACTTCTTCATTCAGCCTTAATACCTGTGTATAATAATAGCTTAATAACTTTATAATAGCTTCAGCCTGTCTCCTGGGAGGTACAGAAATAAGCCTGTCTTTCCCAGTTGCAGACACTATGTTAGCAGATCCATTATTGGTCACACCAGGACCATTAAAACTCTCAGCACCCATTGCCCCTGCTCCTGTGCCTTGGCATCCTTTTGGGCAAGATGCTCTTCCAGGCCACAGCAGCATCCCCTGGAAAAGCTGCAGGGAGTCACTGCCACAGCAGTGCCCTGGGTATGTCACAGGGCTGGGCAGGCTGTGCCCTGCCAGGTGTGCTATGTGGGGTTCCCACGCTCTCCTCCTGCTCCCCAAAAAGCCACAGAGGCCACAGCCACGATCTCAGGCAGAACTTGCTGTTTCCTGACAAAACAGCCCCATCTCCACGGGAGCTAAAGGGTTGCAAACACAGACCAGCCACATCCCTGTGAGCCGTCAGCATCTGGTAAGAGTATTGGAGCAAGGGACTTTCAAAGCCAGCAGACACTTATTTTGCAGAGTTTTTCCACTGTAGAGAAAAATCACAAAAATTTCTATTTTGTTGTGTCATAATCCTGGTAGCTAAGAGAGATTTTTATCAGTTTCAACAAACTCTGAAACCCATTGCAGACCTTGGGGAAGGAGCACTCTTCAGCCAGCCATGGGATGTGCTGCCCAGAGAAAAGGTCCCTAGGAATCATAGAGGGTCATGTACCCTCTGGAAAAACTTTCCCCAGTGGTTTGGATCTCCTTGGAAATCTGTCACCAATGTGCCAAGGCTGTCCCCCATTATCCAGCAGGACAAAGGGAGACCACAGTCTGAGAAAAATGAATTTAAAGCAGATTTTCAATCCTATCGCAAAATCGGGCTGTTCTGCTACTGTTTTCACCCAATTCAACAAGTTGCAGGAACCAGGCTGCAGAAATCAGGCAGTAAAGCTGGAGGCTGATCATGCACAGAGTCCAGCAGCATTAATGTGCTGATGACATTTGGTGCTGAGGGGCCAGGTGGGCACTTATTTCATTTTTGGGGGCTTGGAAATGGACCAGCACATCTCACCAGCATCCCCAGAGCTCACACCCCCAGAGGACAGTAAATCAGGGAACGGTGCACAGGCAGTGCATTGACACTCCTCGGCATAAATATCAATTTTCACACTGTGGTCAGGTTCTGTAAGTGTGGGGAATTGGTGTGGCAACGGGATTTTAACGAGGTCTGGCTGCGATTAATCCCTTTCTAGGCAGTTCCTCTAAAGACTCCATTCCTTGCTCAGGAATTACGAGACTAAAGTGAACAGTAAGGGACCACAGTGAACACAGATGAAACCATCCAAGGATGGAAAACAAAGGTACTCGCTGAAAATTATTAAAACAGCACAAAAACATGGAACTTACCCAAAATGGAAGGTACATTGGAACGAGTAAGAAATATCATATTGCAATTAATGCAGTGCAGGACACGAGAGCAAGACAGAGCCTACCTATGAAAGAGCATTTCAGTACTGGAGCAAAAGCTGTGGCCAAGCCTGGGAAGTGTGCTGGGGGACACCCATCCCGGGCTGGGGCAGATAGGAAGCAGCAGCAACCCCGACAGGGTGAGATAAAGCAGCGCTCTGCAAACAAACTGAAATCGGTCACTCGGGTTCCTGCTCTTACATCATGCACCCTCCTGATTTTACCCCTGCAGCAGAGAAGATTCCCTGCCCAGAAGGCAGCCTGGCTGCTGCCCGAGTGCGCTGGGAAAAGGGAGAGCGAGTTTGCTCTGCAGGGGAAGCAAACGCCTTCCTCCAGCCGATCTCCATCGCTCTTTATCTGCCCGCAGCTGCTCGCAATCTGGCCCCGCAGATAAGGAAGGCAGCGCTCCCCATCCTTCCCGTTCCTCCAGCCGGTGAGGTCTGGCAGCTCTCGTTTGCTGGAGCTGGGGACGGCAGCGCCACGTGGCAGGAGAGAGCGTGGCCAAGTCCCACGGCTTTGGCTGGAAGGTGGCACTGAGTGGCAGCTGTCCATGGGGATGGCAGGCATGGCAGAGCAGGCACACGGGCTCCACGCACATCTGCTCCAACCCACAGCCCTCCTGTGCTTCAGGAGGGTGCTGAGGGCAAGGGCTGGTCTGGATCCCTTCCAGACCCATCCCTCCTCTCCATCCTTTTTGCCATCCCCCTTCCCAGCTGTAGCAGTAACTTGGTACCCTTCTTTCTTCCAGCTGTCAAGTGCATCCACTGTAAAAGGGCCAAATTCATCCCAGGTGTCCACACAGAGGCTTAACTGGAGGGACGCTTGGGATGGATTTAGCCCATTACACAGCGTGTTAATCATATTACTGCAGAAATCTGACGCAGTTCCCAAAGCACAAGCCGATGAATCCTCCTGGAGCCCAACAGGCCTCGTTCCAGCATGCCAGAGGTTCTTTTATTCATTAATCATATTTGCTTAATAACCTTGTATCTCTCCAGCGGAGGGAACTGCCAGGCTCACAGAAGGTAATTGTGGGATGGCTCTTCTGGAGAGCTGGAAGTACTGGCATTTTCAGCTGGTGTGTGTGGCACAGCCCTGGAGTAATTTCCCTCCTCATCCTCAACCACAAGGGCACGGGGAGGGATGTGAAGCCCTGCAGATGCTTCATACCCTTCTGTCAGTGCTTCTCCCTCAGTCTGGCAGCAAAGTTTATGACAGCAAATTTATGATGTTCTGGGTCTGAGCTGCCACTTGATTGACAAGCCCCCACCAAGCAGCAGCAGCACGTTTAGTGCAGGTAATTACTGATGATGTCAAGGAAAAAATTGCAGAGAAGATCCTGTTCGCAGCCTGTTAATTGTAACTGTTCCTCTCGCTAAAAGTTTTGATAGGTGTAATCCATCAAATGTGCTTTATGCAACTTTGCAGTGCTTGACTAAAGGCTGATTTTATTGCTTTAGCAATCAGTGGGGGCTGCACTGTTGGAAGCAGAAGATCCCACTGGTGTTTCCCCATCTCCTGTATCAGCACCTGGTGGAAGAGAGGAAGGTGCTGATTCCAGAGCCTGTTTCTCTCTGCTGCTCACTCGCTCCATGAGGTATCTGCTGCTGTCATCCCAGGAGCATTTTTTAGCTCTTGTAGTCTATTAAAGCCTGAGATTAG
Source organism: Peucedramus taeniatus (assembly GCA_013400575.1). Taxonomy (NCBI): domain Eukaryota; kingdom Metazoa; phylum Chordata; class Aves; order Passeriformes; family Fringillidae; genus Peucedramus; species Peucedramus taeniatus. The sequence continues at coordinate 428,781 of WBNO01017862.1, read as the reverse complement.
TGCTCGTGTTGTTCCAGCATGTGGTCTCACTTTGTAGCTGGGGTTCAGGAACTGCCCTTTTATTAGGCTTGCTGAGAATCAAGCTTTTTAAATATCCTGTGATTATATCACTGGAAATCTTTAACTGGCACATTTTCCAAAGTCTGTGCTGTTTGTATGTGGTTTGTTTATCAATCATCCCAGGGTTCTCCATCCCTCAACACACTTGTTTTCATATAACATTTCCTTGGTGTCAGTCCCAGAGCAAGATAGTGTGACACCCCACTACAATCCCCAATCCCCAACACAATTTTTCCCCGCTGTTGTTCAGGGAAAGGATTCCCAGCTGGCAAATTCTGGGGCTGGAGCATGGAAGGAGTGCTGTATTTGATTGCTCATTCCTGTTCAGTGTCGTTCACCTCACCCACAACTCAGTTGCACCCCAGCAGATGATTCACCATCCCTCGAAGGGCCAGGGGCTTGTAGGGGACAGGCAGTGCCCATCTGGCAGCTGCTGCTTCCTCCTCTTCCTCCTCCCAGATGAGGAGCAGTTTCACATCAGCAGTCTCATGGATGCTGTTAAACTACAGCCTGGGCCAGTTTTAAATCAAGCCCAGATGAGCCCTCTCCTCCTTCCAAGGGGTGGCAAATCCATTTCAAATCCCACCAGCCTCGGAGGTGTTGGGGAAGACCCTCAGCCTGGCAGGGTGCAGCTTTCACCTGGCGCTCCCTGTGCTGCCAGCACTGCCAGCTGCTTGTTAATCCCTGCTGCCAAGGACTGCCTTCATTCCCGGTTTCCAGCTGGAAAAACGCGAGAGGACAGGCACCCAGGGACAGCCGGGCAGCACACGTGAGGGGTGCTGCTCGGGGCACAGCAAAACACTCCTGTGCTCCTCCTCCTTGGCTCATCCCAGCGGAGCAGCACATCCCGCTCCAACGCAAAGCAGAAGTGACGCTGACGGAGTACGACGGGAATGTCAATGCTCTTCCCATCAGCAGCACAGGGAAAACAGGGAGAGCATATGTGTGTGGAACTGTGTCACTCTTCTTCCTGAAATGCACCACCCCAGTCCCCATTCTGGAAATAGAAAATCAGGGACCTGCTGGCACATACGTATGGTGGGAAAGAACTTGGAAAATTGAATTTAAATGCTTTTAAAAAGCGAAGGGAAAGCCAACACCCTCCCAAGGCAAGGAGACTAAAATGCGCTTCAGCTCCTGGGAACAGCTACAAATACAGGCTGGTTCTGGCAGAGTCGTGATATTGTTTAATAACATTGCTAGAAAGCTGCTTGCATGGTTTAAAAGCAACCTTAATAAGAAGCAACCAGGAAAATGTTAGTTTTGAAGTTACAGGATTAGGAGAAAGCAGACTAGTCTATGCTGTATGTTAATGGCTGAATCAATGTATTAGAGCAGGAATCTGCACTTGGTCTCACTGTACAAACATGCTCGATATTTCAGCAGCAAGATATTCTTGCCTTGGTTCTCACAGAGAAAAATACACTCATTTATTTCTCTGAAATACCATATTATGATGGATGCAACTGCCAGGTTATAGCTAATGGATGTAACATGATGGAAAACATCATTATTTAGGTGTGGGAAATTGTTCTTTAGGAATCTGGTGTCTGTAGCAAACCTGCACTCCTTGAACCTCAATTCCACAATGCATTTCAGATGTGGATTTTAAGTGACTGTTTCTAATTAGTGTATCACAGAGCCCTGTCAAAATACCTTTTGGTGAATGGCAATAACGTGTGCACAGGATTTTAAACCCTGTCTAGAGAGCAGCTGTGGAACTCGATGCTTGGCTGAGCAGCAGGAGCACAAACGTGGTGCCCACCCCCAGCACTCGTGGGTGCTGCTGCTCCTCTGGCACTTGTCCCCCCACGTCCTCCTACAGGGAAGGTGCCTGGGGACACGGCAGCTGGCAGTGCAGATCAGGCTGGTGCCATGACATCTGCAAGATGCCTCTTCCAAGAGCCCTGCAGCTCCCGAGGGCCCTGCAGCTCCTGTCTCCCACAGCACAGGCACCCAAGGGCCACGCTGTGGGGGTGAGATGCCTGGCACTGCTAAGGGACAATCCCAGCTGCACAGGGAAACTGGGAGCTCCCCAGTGGCACATGGCACAGGGGGAAGGCATTTTCTACAATTTCCCACAGGAAAATGAAAGGGAGCGATCAAGGAATGTGAGTGCAAGCATTCCAGCTGCTGCGGTGAAAATTCATCCCTGGTTTGGGATTTCCCCTTGCTGCCTGGGGTGATGGAGTCAGCCTGCTGTAATACCTGAGGAGAGCTCCAGAACCAGCCTGTGCTGAGCTTTCTTTGGTCTTTTATTCACAGTCCAGCACTGACTCACTGTAATGTCCCATCACACTGCCCAGCCCAAGGGTCACAGATCACAGACCCGTGGGCCCAGCAGCCCCAGCCCAAACACAGCCACTCGCAGTTTTGACACCATTTCCTTGCAGCAGAAGAAACCCCTCTCTGCTCCCCAGCAAGGGCACACATATAAACATTTGCAGCTGGCTCCCATCAGCCACACAGAGGCAAATGCTTCAGGTGTTTGATAAATGCTCCTTGCTTCCTATTAATGCTTCTGCTGTGTATCAAAAGAGGCATTAAACCTGCCTCTGCAGCCCTAGCAGGGGCACTCCTGATGGTTTCTGCTCTGCTGGAATAACACGCTTTGCTACTTCAGCGCTCGTTTGTGCTCCCGGAGCTGCACGGGCAACTCCCACTGAATCAGGGCTGTTCAAGGGATGGGTTTCTGAGCACTCCTGTGGGTGCCTTAGCCACTTTGAGAGGTGCCAGCATCCAAAGGCTGGGTGCTTTGGGATGCTGCCAGATCATCCCTGTGCTCAAACAGGAGGGAGACTCCAGCTGCAGTTAATGTTGGCTGAGCCTTTCTGGTCACTTAGGCTTGGCTGGCACCAGAGGAACCACCAGACCTGGCTCTTACCAGCTCTGCTAGCATTGAAAAGGCACTGGCAACATTGTCTCTCATTAGCTGATTGAGAAATTAATGCTAATCACCTTGCACCAAGCCTCCATCTCCAGCAGTTTTGTGACTGCTGCTGTCTTGTGTACCATTCTCTTCTGCTTCTCCAAACTGCCCCAAAAAGCCTCGTCCATGTGGAGCCTCAATGACCACAGCACAAAAGAATGAAGCAGCAATAATTATTTCTTTGGAATGCCAATTTTAGATCATTTCTAGCACCCACTATATAGTTTCAAGCAGCTGGCAAAGACTGTCAGAGGAAAATTCACCGTGCTGGATCCAACAGCCCCAGAGGGGAGGCTGCTGCTGCTCTGTGCCCTCAGCACACGCACAGTACAGAGCACATATAGAGAGATACACTCATGTACACAGCTGGCCACACACATCACAGACAGCACTCACTTAATGGGGCCAGCAATGGCCATCACAGCGATGGCCTCATCCTGCTCCCCTTTCTGTCTGGACAGGGTGGAATTCCACTGGTAGCAAGGTGGCCCACGGAGCCCTTCACCTGCACAAACCTTGCCTGGGAAGCTGTGCTGAGGGCCAGCAGAACCATAGACTCACAGAATGGTTTGGATTGGAAGGGACCTTTAAAATCCTGCAGTTCCAGTCCTGTGCCATGGCAGGGACACCCTCCAGTAGCCCAGCAATGAGAAGGCTCAGTGGGCTCAGGAGCCAGCACGCAGCCCCTCGAGTTATCCTCATTAAAGCTGGTACCTGTTGCAGAGCCGGGCTGGAGGGAATTGCATTAGGCTGTTTATGGATGAGAGCAGAGCTGCAGGGAGGAGGAGGAGGAGGACAAGGAGGAGGAGAAGGAGGGGGAAGAGGGGGAGAGCTGTGCCGCAGCCACCGCCGCTTGCCGAGCAGGGAAAGCCGTGCCAAGGGGCAGCCAGAGCCACCTCCCAGGGCTGCAGCACCCACACGGAGCCAGCCCTGCCAACAGCCCTGTGCAGGGGTCCCTGCCCCAAAGGAATGGGGACACCCTCCCCAGCGGGCCCAGCACACGGGTCAGGGCATTGTTCTGGCCACGCTTTTCTCCAGGCAGCACAGAGGGCTTGCAGCTGCTGGGGGTTTTGTTTGGCTTTTTCTTCTTTCTCTTTCATGGCTGGGAGCTTATTGTGCATTTCCAACAGCAACCGAGTGACCCAGGTGATAATTCAGCTGCCACTCGGCCTGGCACCAGCACAAGTTGGACACATTTCAGACACCTGGCATCACGCAAGGAGGGAGGGAGACAAAGGGATCGATACCCTCTGCCCCGAAGGCAAACAAATGGCATCGATTAACTCCAGCGGCCATGGAGACTTGCAGGAATTATCTGGGATTCAGCAGGTCTCACGGAGACAAACTCCTCCACGTGTTTCTCTCCTTGGGGAAGTGGTTTCATCCCCCTGTGCCTCCTCCCCCGAGCAGTGCTGTGGGGTCAGTCCCCATCTGCTCCCTCTCTCAGATGTCCCAAACCCTCCAGGAGCACACACAGGGCAAGAGGCCCCAGAAACTTGCCAGCCCCCCTGGGATCACTCCTCAGAGACAAACATTAAGTAGAAAACAGGGGGGGTTTGCTGCAAATAGCAGCAATGCAGTTACAGGGTTTGCAGACAGATGTGCAGAGAGAGAAGCAATCCACGCCTGTCGCTGCCAACGCCTCAGCTCCAAGGCATCTCTGTGTGAAGCAGCTCTTGGGATACACACACAGCTCCCAGCAGCACGGTCTGGGACCACAGGCTGGGTTCTGCTTCCCTGGAAAGAGGTCTTGGGGTCTTTACACCACGTTCTCCTCTGGGGGTTCAGCCTCAGGCTCCCCCCTCAGCCCTCCCCTTCCCCATGGTCCCTCCCAGCATTTCCTGCAATTCATGACTCCAGGCTTGATGGAGGTCAGGAGTTAACACTCTTCTCTAAACTAATCCCTCTGAACTGAATTCCCCTCTAAATTTTGGAGGTGCTGATGTTCCCCTGGCAGAGCTCAGCGGGACCTCCCAGCCAGGCAAAATGAGCAAAACTCCCCAAATCCTGCCTGTGAACAGTCACAGTCCTCTGAGAGGGGGACTTTGCTTTGTGGCACAGAACCCCATCCTCACCAGTGCACTGGCAGCCTGCTGCTGCTCTTCATTTGTCCCAGGGGCTTCCCCCAGAGCTGCTGTGCTCCTGCTGCCTTTTCCTCTCCTCTCCCTTCACCCTTGCACTGCTCTTCTCACTGCCCAGCTTGATACTCAGCTAGCGAGGACATAAGCCACTGATAAAAGGCTTTTATTTATTATTCAGCCATCTCCAGGGTTTCAGTGCCACAATGCATTACCCTACTTCCCATATCCATTATTTATTTCCTGGTTCAACACAGGTAAAGCTAAAGTGAATGTGAAAGATGTTTGAAGCCCATACACAAAAGATTAATCCAGCCCAGCTTCCCCAAGCTGAAATCCCTTCTCTGCTCAAAACTCGGACTAAAGATGAAATCCTGCTCCTGCTGAAGTCAAAGAGAGTTTTTAATAATGGATTTCAAGGGCTCAAAGCCTTCACAGATATCTGAGGGAGGAGTGGTCCTGGATGCAGGCTTCTCCTCCCAGGCAGCTCCAAGTGGGTCTGCCCCACCACCCCTGTACCCCTGTTTTGGGGCAGGGCTGCCCTCACCATCTCCCACACAAATGGTTCTGAACTCGCAGTGCTGCGAGACCAAAACATCTTGGGATCTTGCTACTTCTTTCTTTTATTTTCTTTTTTTTTTTTTTTTTTTTTTTTTTTTTTTTTTTTTTTTTTTTTTTTTTTGGCATTGAGAATTCGAAGGGAAGCAAATTCAGGAAGCGGAGATGTTGCCGAGCCCTTGGGTCACAGCCTTCCTGCCATCTGCAAAGGAAGCAATCGAACTTCACCTCAACCCCGCCAAGCCCAGGCTGGCACCGGGGCCATCCCTGCAGGATCCTGCCCTGCTCCCACCTCCCCAGGCTGGCACCTGCTCTGGGCACCAGTGCTGAGCTCCCCCGGGCAGCATTTCTTAGAGAACAACATGATTTCTTTGGATAAACAGTCTCCAGGAAGGAGGGGGAGGAATTTTATCTTCCACACCTCAGTCCCAAGAGGAGAGTGAAGAAAGATCAGCTGAGATTATTCAGGCATTTATATTCTGAAGAAAGCCAGCACTTCAAGAAAAGGAAAAAAATCCTTTAAAAGGCAGGGGAAAATCCAAAAAAGGAAATGTTCCTCTTTTTTTTTTTTTTTTTTTTGTGCAGAGGATTGAGAAAGTCAGAGCAGGTAGGTTCACAACACAGCATTCAGAAATGCTTTGCCATCCCTAGATACACCCTGGGACATGGAAGGGGAGCTCCTCAGCCCAGGGTGGCTGCCTTTCCTCCCTGCCTTCTCCCACCCTTCCCACCTGCAGTCCCAGCAGGCCCCTGCAGCTGGGACAGCAGCTCCAGGGATCCCACATTTCCATGTCAGCTCCATGCCTCACCCTGTCCCTGCCTCCTTGCTCCAGGACTGGCTTTAGAATTCGGACTTCACCTTTCCAGGCCGGGTTTCAGCTGTGCCCAGCGGCAGCAGGGTGTGGATGTCCCTGGGCATGAGCATCCCAGGGCCCTCCAGCTCCCTCCTGCTCGGAGGAGCGATGCCCCTCGGAGGGCTCACGCTGCTCGGCGTCAGGAATCCAAAATCCCTGTTCCCCTCATGCCCCTGCCCTGCTCACCCTGGAGAAGCGTGGCAGAGGATGGAGACCTGCGGGCACCTCTGCGAGAGCCGGCTCAGCAGAGGATGCTCTCCCTGCCCTGCCACCCCCTCCGCTGGGACAGAGCCACCCCAGGGGGCTGCAGCCTCCTCAGATGTGCAAGATCTCCCGGGTAGGAGTGTTGATACAATGATTAGCGTGTTTGTTATGTTAAATACCACTACTTAAACACGCCGTGCCCTGCAGCCGGCGGTGGGGAGCCCGTGTCAGTATTGGCTTGGGAGCAGCAGCAGATAAGCAGGAGAGGTGAGGAGTCCTCTCCCATGTGCCACAAACAATGCCTTTCAAACCTTCTTTGATCACTCCCCACAATTGTCTTGTCATCAGAAGAGGACTGTATCTCTTTATAAATAACATCAGCTTTGATGTGATATCGCTACATTTTCTCCTAATAAAACGGCCTCGATTCAGCCCAGCTCTGAGTAAAGCCCATAAATATTGCTTTTCCCTTCTTAAGAGCACACTTAAGTCCCTCGGAGAGCACGGGAAGGTGCACACATGCCCAGCGTGGGGAGGATTCATCACACGCTGCAATTTCAACGTGCACTTAAGTGATTTACTGAACTGCAGCATTAAATGGGAAGCAGCGATTTCTTTTAACTGCCTATAAATACCATAAGTTCTTCTCATAGCTGGAGCTACTTTTAATGACTGGTGCTTAGCTACATCGAAGTCTTAAACCCCGTGGAAAAAAAAAAAAATAAGCCTTACTTCAGCACATGGCTAACACAAAAGCAACATTTCTTGTCCATATGGAGAACATATTGGCTGAACTCAGCTCCGAGGCGACCTTTATCTTCACTCGTGAGATGAGACCAATTAAGCCGGAGGTGGCAGTGCTGCCGGTGAGTTATCACTCTCCTTCCTCGGGCAGATAAAGGTCAGGCGTGAGGCGATGGGATGCTCTATGGGATGCTCCTCCACCACGCTGCCTCTGCTACCTGTTGCCCCAGACAGCTGCGGGTGCCCACAGGCTGCTGCTCCCTGCACGGCCCGGGGGCTAATTTCCAGCTAATTGGGCGATTTTCAACCCCCCAGCCTGAGGAGAGGGTCTTTAGATGTATGTGTATACGTAAATATATAAAAATACATATATACACCCCCTGGCAGTGTGCATGGCAGAGCTCCAGCCTGAAGCAAACCCTCCCTGCAGTGCCAGGGGTTTGTCCCCTCGCTGCCAGCCCTGTCCCACCGCGGGGCACAGCTGGGGACAGCAGGGCACGCAGTGGCCTTCGAGCCATCCATCAGCACAGCCGGGAATCACGGCCGGGGCTCGGGGCAGCCACCTCCCCCCGGGATGAATTACAGAGCAATAAACCACGCCGGCCTCAGCGGCAGCGTTTTATGCCTGCCATCAATCAGGAGACACAAACAGCTCTGCTCCCAGCAGGACTGGCAGAAAGAGAGGCACAAGTGGGATCCTGGGGATTTACGGGGGGTCCAGGTCAGGGTGGGAGTGCTGGGAACCTTTGTACCTGTCTGCCCAGAGCTGCCCGGTCGAAAAATTCAAATCACAAAGTAAAACCCCAAATCTGTCAGGAGGAGCTGGAGCTGGGTCCAGAGGAGGCTTTGGCAGAGGTGTTGCAGGTGCAGTTTTGCCATCTGCTCATTAGTTTGATCTCAAATTGATGAAAGAGCATCATGTGAAAGAAACCCCAGCATTTTGGGATTTGAGGTTTTGGAGGAAGGGAGTTGAATATGTGTGCTTGGGGCTCACAAACCCTTCAGTGGCCATTAGATACCTCAGTGCCTTGTTGAGTATAGCCCTAAACATCTGCTTTCCCATTACTTACAATTAGGAGAAAGAGCAAAATCCAAGCTGGCACATCCAAATGCTTGTATTCTAAGCACAAACACCTGGACAGGGAGAATATCTCCACTTGATACCTGCTCTCTGGCGAATTTGCATTTTCCTATTAGGCTTGTTTCTCCAGTGGAGTGGAGCTGCTTTCTGAAGCATCCCAAGCATCCCAATTCCAGCGCTCTGGGGCAGCCAGCTTCTTGTGCAGACCTTAACCAAAAGGAAAAGGCAATAAAACTACAGACCCCAGCTCATTCTTCAAGAGGAAAGCTCAGATCCCCGAGCAGCACAAAGCCTGCAAAGCTGTTTCACTGGGGTGCAAAGGTTAAAACGAGCCACAGCAGCAGCACAGTCACATCCTAACCCTGCAGCCCCTCGGGCCGTGCCCCCTGTGCTCCTTGGGTGGAGGCTGTCCCAGCAGAGCAGCAGAGCAGCTCCTGCCTCCCCTCCCGTGCCCCGGGCAGATCCTGCCCCAGCACTGGGAGCCCCAGGCTCACACATCTCCACGGGATCCCAACAGGCACCTTGTTTCCTGCAGGAGACACTTCAAGGACATGGATAACGAGGGATAAGGACACAACAAAGAGCCATTCAAGTATTTATGAACGGGCTTTTCCCTGGCTCCAGGTAGCTCCTATAAAGCCATCGGTTTTAATGAGTGTTTTGTTATTACCTAATGTTTCAGGATCTTATATTTTGCCTTGCTCTGCTAGGAAAGTTTTCCTTGCTGTTGTATAGATGTTTTTCCAAGCTAAAAATAGGACTATCTTTTTACCAATCAAGTCTGTCTGGGATTATGTATTCAAAGAGCGTGACATAGAGATGTGGAATAAAGGTTTTATGAATCACAAAATTGAATTCTTTAGGGGCTGGCAGCATTTTTCTGAATAAAACAACAACTTAATGTCCTACGTGTTGTACTTTATGAACTGGGACCTAAACTTATCTTGTACAAAGGAAATTACAGAGGCAATCATGGGAGGTCTTTTATTAGTATTTCTTCTCTCCCCGGCACAGAGGAGAATATGAATTGATTGTCAAAGATTTTTTAAGTGCCTTTGATTGAAGAGATGATCTCTGATAAGCTGCTGGAGGAAAATAGAAGCCAACAGCTGCTCCATTTACCATCACTTAGCCTCCAGTTCTGGCGGTTTGCTAAATAACTCTTTCACATTCACAAACACATCTCTGTGTCAGGGCCATGCCACACACACCTCCCTGTCCTCTAAGCGTGGTGGGTGCCACATATTCCATGGGGCTGCAGGAGAAGTCACACTGTGATGTGTGAACACACCCAGGTCCTTCCCCCTCTCCCCAGCCTGCATGCTGCCTTTTCCCAGCACTGCTCCATCCCTTCTTAAGCTGGGAGAGAGAGAATCATTCCTGTTCCAGAGCCCAGGAGAGAAAATAAGCCACTGGTTGTCCAGGGCATTGTGTCTAGCAGATAATTAAAACATCAAGACTGAATCTTTGCTGTTAATGAATTTTGAAGGGGTTGCTGATCCCTGCATAACTCTGCCACGTGGTCCCCCCTGCATCTTCTCCTCACAGCTTATTACACCAAGCCATTCTCAGACCCATCTCCTAACTCTGCTTATTGCCATGAATCACCTGTGCCCACGCCACACAATTTGTTTTTATTTTAACACCATCACTGCCCCTGTACTTCCCGGGCTGTGCATGGATCACAGCCTGCAGGTGCCCAGCAGGAGGGCACTGCCAGCTCCCCTCCCTGCCCAGCCTTTGCCTCCCCAGGCCGCCAAATCAAGACAGATGTGGGCATGAGCTGCCCCAGCCTGTGCCAGGGTGCTGGGCAAGGGGCAGCACCAGACTCTGCTGCTGAGGCTGCTGGATTTAGTGAGCCACAGCCAAGATCTGCTCCCTCCAGGGAGTATCCCCCAGGGAAACCCTTTCCAGCTCCATCTCGTTTATAAAACAAATCTAAATGACCTCCAGCTCATCAAACAGTGCCAAATGCAGGGTGCACCTTGCAGCACCCACCTCTGCACATGGGGCAGCCCTATGTGAGCACAGAAGCCTCTGAGGCTGCTGGTGACTCCCATGCCCAGTCTGTGACAAACAACTGCCCTGGGTGCAGGATCACCCTGCAGATGTGGGAGCAGGGCCAGAGCAGGACCAGGGCAGCAGCCCCACTCTCCCTCCTGCCTGGCTGCAAAGCCTGGCCCAACAGGAAAATTTACATCCCACACCTCTCCTGCAAGAGGTGCCTCGAGGCACCAAAAATCAATCCCCCTGCACAGTTTTATTACTCAGTTCAAAGTGCAGCCAGAAGATGTCCAACACATTTCCTCCTCCTCCCTCCCTCCTTATAAAGGAGAGGAGGAAAATGAAGTTGCTGGCTGCTGGTGGCCCCATCCCTGCCCCGGGCACTCCCGAGCTGGCTCAGCAGCACTTCCACACGTGTTGCAGCCTGGTTTCTTGGCAGCCTGCATTTGATGCTATCCTGGAAAAAAGGCTCTGAGAAGCTCACAGGCTCTGCATTTAGCACAAGCAACGCCTTTTCCAAAGGAAACACTTAAAGGGTTACGCAAGAATAAAGCTAAAAGGGCTTGTAATTAGTCAGAGCTGGGCAGGGGCTAAATTAGCCAAGCAAAGTCATTACCCGCCTGAGATCTTCAGTGCAAGGCAGCAGAGGATGCACACACATCTCCTCAAGCTACAGAGATGGTCTGCTAGGAGGATTTATTTATCCCAAAAACCCCCAGTGCCCCAAATGAGGCGCAGCTGCAAACCCCTGGCAGAGCCACCCCTCATCCTGCTGCAGCACAGGAGCTGATGGGAGCAGATAAACCCTGTCCCAAACCCCTCTGACCCGACCTGGCCACATTCTGCAGAGGGTTTCATGCCCCCTGACCTCCCTCATGCCCAGCTGACTGCTCTGGGGCAGATGGGAACACAGCAAGGGATGCACTTTGGGGTGCAGAGCCCTGGGGGCTTTGCCTGATGCCTCCATCGTGCCCCAGATGCTGCAGCTTCAAGAATGAGTGGGAAGAAATGGTGGTGGATTTTGGCCATCACTCCTGATGGGGCTCTTGCCAAGGCAGAACTGACTTTTCCCTTCTGCCACAAGGCTCTTCCTGCTGGAAAACATCCCTTGGATGATGCCTGGGACTGAGGGATCAGAGCAGGATACACAAAAGATACCAGTTTGGGCCAGAGCATTGTGATCAGACTGTGCTGGGAGCCTGGCTTTCAGGGAAACCCCTCCAGCCTGAGGGGAATGGAGCTCTGACCCACTGCCCAGATTGCTGAGCAGGAGCAGCCATGGCAGGGACAGGCAGGGCTCTCCAGGATGGCTGGGGCACTGGGGATGGAGGAGCAAGGACAGGACTGTCCCCACAGGTCAGAGTGGCTCTCACCACATTTTCCTAACAGAAGGGGGGGAGGAGCTGTGTTTGTACCGTGGGTAGGTGTGAGATTATTGGAGAGATGGAGGGAAACTGAGGCAGCACTCTCTGCAACACAAACAGTTCCCAAGGTGCTGGAGGAGCATCACTCCAGTGCCCTGACCCAGACACTCATCTCTCCTGGTGGATGAACCTGCCTGTTGCTGGAGGCCCCCCTGCAGCTCAGGGGGGCACTGTACCAGGGCCAGAGCTGCCAACACTGTGACACAGGAGCTGTGGGACACCCCCAGCTGTGCCAGCCAGCACCCAAACACTGCAGATCCAATCTCCTCCTGAGAACTCTGAAGCACAGATACAAATCTGTTAGAATTTGATTTCAGGATGCAGTTCCACCATAACTGATACCATAAACACGGAATCAAGCAAGCCCTCCTGCTCCCTCCACCCTGGGAGTGCTGCTGGCCAGGCAGGATCCTGAGCACTGTAGTTATAGCAACAGGCACCGTCCTGATGGCAGCAGTTACACAACTCCCAGCTGCTCCTCAGAGAGTGCACAAACCTCTGAGCAGCAACAGCCACCAAAACCCCCCAGGCAAGGGCTTGGGCATCCCTGGCAGTGGCCAAGGCCAGGTTGGACAGGGTTGGGAGTAATCTGGTCCAGTGGAAGGTGTCCCTACTTGTGGCAGGGGGTTGGAATGAGGTGGTCCCTTCCAACCCAAACCATTCTGTGATCCTGTGGCACGAGCCCCCTTCCTGCAACTCACCTGCTTCAGGAGCCTTCAGAGCTCCCCAGCCATTTTCACACTGTCACCTGGGGCACAACCCCCCAGAAAAGCAGAACACATGTGCCTCCTTTGCCTGCACAGGCCTCAGAGTGTTCAATCCACATGATACAGAACAAGCCCAATGCCTGCTGCCACCCCTGGGGGTAACACTCTCTTTGGCACCCAGGGTGTGTGGGGTCAGCGAGGCACAGTGGATCTGTAAGTGACACTTGGCTGATTTTCTCTTCTTCACCACACGCAGCCAGGCTAAAGAGCAGTTCTCTTGCTTACAGCTCAGACACCCTGCTAGAAAATCAATAGTCATTTGGTGATACTCTGGCACTTGGCTGGCTGCATTGCAATGCCTTGGGAGGAGCAGCTCCCATTCACCAGCCTCCCGAGCAGGCAGAAACCTGCAAGAGTCAGGCTGGCCTTGGCAGATACTCTGGGGCCATTTGAGCAGCACAGCCTGATAAATCCATCCAGACCTGCAGGAGTCTCATTTTGTGCCTGTCCAAGGGGCTGCTCCAGCCCATCAGATAGCAGAGAGCAGCCTGGAAACATCCCCTGGGCTCTCTGAATCCTCCCCATCCAGGCAGAGCACACCCATCCTGAAAGTCCAGGAAAGCAGGGAGCAAACCTTGCATCAGCCTCACTGGAGCCCTGAGAGGTTTAAATGCAGATTTATGAGACATATCCCAGCCTAGATCAGCAACAGGTAGCCCCAGTGTGGAGCCTGGGTACCTGGAGCCTCTGTGGCAGGAGAGCAGGCAAGGAGCATCCCAGGACCAGGACCAGGACCAGGACCAGCCACAGCTGAGCCAGAAAGACTACAGGGCACAAAGCACAGGTACCAGCTTATTTACCTCACCTTGGCTAATTTACCTCCAGAAACAGAACAGGAATTACAGAATTCAGTGCTAGAAACAGAAATGCTGCTTCAGGGCTGGGAAGTGCCCCTGGATTCCTGAGCCAGCATTGGACCAGGATAAAGCAATGTGATTCTGTTTGCTGGCTTGACCAGGGTGCCAGGAGGAAAGAAAAATGGGCATCAGCCACGGTTTAAAAAAATCAGGAAGCATAAAATGGCTTTGAGCTGCTTGGAACCAAACCCAAAAGCTGATGGAGCGGATGGCATCTTTGTTTAATGAGGAACAGAAATTGCTCTTTTCTGCAAATCCAGGACAGCAGCAGCAGGGCTGGATTTCAGCAGGTTGCAAAGGGCAGCAGACACGGTACTTTTAAATGATAAATAAAATGTAATAGCCCGACCTCAGGAATACAATAGTCTGTTTTCAATGCTCCCCTGTTCCTTTAATTCTTCTCCATCAGTGCAGATATATGAACTGCCACAAATCCCTGCCGCCTCCCCATCTGTGTGGCACAGCCGGCAGCACAGGACCTGCTCGGGGTTACAGCCACATCGGGAGGCAAATCTCTCCCGGAGAGCAGCAGGGGAAGGACATGACTCTTTCCCCTGGGCGCCGTCGGTGATAAGAGGAGAATTAAGACCGCCAATCTATTTCTAATGGAGAGGTTACGACAGGGCATTTTGGAAGCAATTGAAAGGTTGGTAAAGGGGTTCAGCCAGGAAATGTATGGAGTCTCATTACCTTTTATCTTCCGAGCACATAAAGTTTGCAGAATCTCTGTTTAGGTTAGCAGGAAAGCTCTGCAGGAATTATATATGCTGCCCACATGCTTATCAAGGAGAGCGAGCTGTGCTCTATCAGCCAGCTGTGGGCTCGGCAGAGATAAAGATATCCCCCTGCCCAGCAGTGACTCGGGATAAATCATCCTGTCCTCACTCTGCCATTAGGCCTAACCTCTGCCTGGCCCCTTCCAGCCCTCACACCACTGAGCTGCCACAGCCAGGGCCATGGAGCGTGGCCGGGGCTGTTTCCATCACCCTGGGGCTCTCCCTGCAAGGAGGGAAAGCAGGGAGTGCTCAATTTACAGCACAGCTGTGAATGCCCTGTTCTACAGAGCCATGGGGACTGCAGCTTAAATACGTGCACCAGGAAAGCCAGTGCTTGGATCAGCTGGTTTTCAGGCTGGATCCCCAGGCTGGAGTCTGAGAGGCAGCTGGGGACCAGGGGCTGGCTGGGCAATACCTGTTTTTCTGCAGACAACCATCACCAGCTCCATGGGGGTCACTGTCCCTTTTTGCCTTCAACCTGGCTGCCCATCAGGTCCCGTGGATCCCATGTCCATCAGTCCCCCCAGCACCCACTGCTGCTCTGCTGTACCACTGGACACCATGGAATCATTTTCTCCACCACTCACATTTCCCCCCGAGACCTCTGAGAGCCCCAGACCCTCCATGAGATGCAGAAAACCACATGGGCCAAATGATTGTAGGGGGAGGTGTGGGTTGGATATTTGGGAAAATTTCTTCAGCATGGTCAGGCACTAGAACAGGCTGTCCAGGGAAGTGATGGATTCACCATCTCTGGAAGTGTTCAAGAGCTGTGTGCACGTGGCACTTGAGGACATTGGTTAGTGGTGAACACGGTGGTGCTGAGGTGACAGCTGGACTCAATGATCTCAGAGGGTTTCTCCCACCTGAACCATTCTGTGATTCCATGATCCTCCCCTACTGCTGTGGCAAAGAGGGTTTGCTCCAGCCCAAAGCACAAAGCTGGCCAAAGCTGGCAGGGTTGGCACTGAGGTTGGTGTGGAGGGGGGACAGTGGTGACCATCTGGGCTGGGGTAAAGCAGTGACTGGGCTGGGGGACAGCAGTGACTGTCTGGGCTGGGGGACACCAGTGACTGGGCTGGGGGATACCAGTAACTGGGCTGGGGGACAGCAGTGACTGGGCTGGGGGACAGCAGTGACTGGGCTGGGGGACAGCAGTGACTGTCTGGGCTGGGGGATACCAGTAACTGGGCTGGGGGACAGCAGTGACTGTCTGGGCTGCGGGGACAGCAGTGACTGTCTGGGCTGGGGGATACCAGTAACTGGGCTGGGGGACAGCAGTGACTGGGCTGGGGGACAGCAGTGACTGTCTGGGCTGGGGGATACCAGTAACTGGGCTGGGGGACAGCAGTGACCCTCTGAGCTGTCAGAGCATCCCAGGCCCTGCTTGGGCGATGTCACCACCAGCACTTGGGGACTGTCAGAGCCATGAAGGCAGCACAGAGATGTCCTCAGGAGCCAGAACCTGCTGCAAATCTCAGGATGGGCATACAGAGAGAGACAGCCACTCCCTGCAGCCTGTGTAAGTCCAAGGTGTGGACACAGACAGTGCTGAGGACACTCAGGGCTGCCACGGCCACCCAGGGAAATCTGTCCCTTCCAATGTGTCCAGCAGTGGCCATGAGGAGCGTGCTGCTTGTGGTTCACATTTCACTGAACAGAATTCCTTCACTCAGGATTTTATCCTGAGAGGCTGAAAAGGCAAAGAGAAGCCCAGAGATGGGAAAACAATCCTTATCTCATTTGCTTCTCCTGTGTTTTGCTCATGTAGAATGTGTTAGGAATTGTTTACCTGAAGTGCTGAGCCTGGCTGGGCTCTGGTGTGAGTTGTTTTCAATCCCTGACCAATGGTCACAAGAATTGTGTCAGGACTCTGGAAAGAGTCAGGAGTTTCATTATTATTATTATCTTTCTAGCCTTCTGTAAGTATCCTTCTCTATTCTTTAGTATAGTTTAGAATAGTTTTCTTTAACATAATATATCATAAAATAATAAACAGCCTTCTGATCTCATGGGGTCAGAGCATCATCCTTCCCTGCCATGAAGGGTCAGGTTTTTTACAACATGCTGCTCAGGAGAGGGGCTCAGACAGAGCTGGCTGGCCACAGACAGGCTGGGCTGCCGTGTTTGCCATCAGCCACCAAGGCAGGAGGAGTAGTGATGCACATAACCCACGTCCCAGAAGACTCATTGGTTTGTTTAAGCACCATATTTACACCCGGGGAAGAAAACTGCCCGCGTGAAGGAGAACAAATTAAAATTCAATTTCGTCTATACCAAATAAACGCTCTCATCAGTGGGAGGATGGTAGAGATATATTGGTACTCACATAATTCCTTGGTGGATTTTATGGGCCAATTGATAAAAAATATTCTCATGAGAGCAATGCACATTATTTCTAGAGCTCCAGTACTTTACTAGCGAGGCAGCGTGGAGAGGTGTGATTTACACACTGTGTGCAGAGGGCTGCCCCGGCAGGGGCAACACAAGCACAAGTGCTCCATGGGGAATTCCCTCCTGGAATCAAGGCACAACGCCTCTGTTTGGCCTGTGGAGAAATGACAACCTAAGCCAGGATTTTTGTGGGTGTCTGTGGTGGGCCAAGGTGGCACATGGAGCACGCCAGCAGTGCAGATGTAGTCACACCTCCAGTGCACTTTCTGTGTGCACAAAGCCCTCCCTTACCCGTGGTCTCAAGGGCACAAACAGTTAAATAAAAGTAAACATGGTTTTTCTGAGCTCTGAGTTTCTGGTTTCTTTGAATCCACAAGTCCTGTCTGTGAGGAACAGAGCTCATTTAGTTAATTAGTGTCCTCTACATAGAAAAGAGCACTCTGAAGCTCAGACTCTGGAGCACAAACTTGAAACTCACAGGAAAACTACCCTGAAACTTGGAAATCAGGTGCTTGACTGATAACAGCACTTTTGTATTTTACTACACCCCTGCTGTCTGCCCCTGCTCTGCTGCCCCTGGCAGATCAGCAAAGGCCAGGACTCCAAGGAAGTTTTTCTGTGGGATTCTCCTCACCCAGCTCAAACTCTTCACCCCAGGCACAACCTCTCACCTTTGGAAGGGGGAAGGAGACATGGCTGTGACAGAGGGCTGTGCCAGGAAATATTTACTGGGGCTCAACATCCACCTGTTTGGTTTCTATTTATTTATTTATGCACCTTTGCATTAATATATATCATAGCTCAGCCAATGCTTCTTGGCATAAATTTATAATAAAATAATCCAAGATGGTTAAAACTGAAACTGACTTCATTACTTCTGACTGTACCAGTCACTGTAATCAACTTTGCCAGGTTTTAGGCCACTCAGCAGTTTTGTCTCTGCTCATCTGTACTGACACATGTAGCTATTTTATTAAAATCTAATTCAACCACAGAATAAATAAAAAAATCCAACAGTAATATTGAGGTCTAATTAAAGACAAAAATCTGTTGCCATCTTTCTAGATTGAACTGTCTTCGTTTTACTTCACAAATTTGTACTTGTGTCAATCAGCTCATCAGGCTTTTCTAGCCATGTAGACAATTCCAGGGGAGGGATGGGGGCCCTTGAAAGACACCCTGGTGATGGTGACATGACCTGAGCACTGCTTGGGCAGGTTCAGGTGAAAATGCAGCATTTGACTTTGCTGGTTATGTCTTGGGTTGCTTGAATCAAACCTCACTTTCCAAAAGGCATTTCTGTGGCTTCAAGGTGTTCACCATGAAACAGTGATTTTTGGTATTTATTGGGTATTTTCAAAGGCAGGAGTGGCTGCTGCATCCCTCAGCCAGAGATACCAAATTTAGCATCTTGTGGGAGGCAGCTGGTCACAGTTTGCAGGGCTGCCTTGGGGGCTGCAGCCTCTGTGTCTGTCACAAGAGAGCTGAGTGTTGGCGAGCTGGCAACATTTGGGTCTGTCAGATCTCAACAAATTGTGCAGGTCCATGTGCAAAGCAGAGCCAGATCAGACACTGAGGATTCCCAGGCAGACCACTGGGTTTGAAATCAGATGTTGCTGCTGTGTCATCTTGGGTCCACACCTCGTATTCTCCCTCTGGCCTCCTGTTCCTTTCTTTAAACTGCAGGAGTAGCTCCTCAGAGCCCCCAGACTGACCCAAACTGTGAGAAGACACAAGGATGTGGCCAGAAACTTGAAAATTGCTGCAGTGAGCAGCCTCCAGCACCAGCACCACATGGATTTGCACCAGTTCTCTCCAACACGATGTGCCTGTGCTGCCTTTTGGGACTGGGGGACTTCTCTGGCTCCCCAGACTACAACAAACACACAAAAAAACACATCCTAATCAATAATTTATTACACTGAGATGGCAGCATAATTAAGTAACCAGAGGGCTTTGGGCAAATATCTGGTAGCATGAGGTGCAATGGGCTTTTGGCACGAGTTTTATTTAAACACGTTGGATCAATTTGAATCAATCTGACATGTACACACTTCAGGGCATGGCTAGTTTCAAATCAATTAAACTCCTTATGACTTTATGATTAGAAACCTGAGGTTAAAAACATTAATATAAAATTGCAGTTTATAAAGTGAAAAGTAAAATCCCAGCGTAACGTTTCATGAAGATCACAGGAATCATTATATAAGCTTCATTAAACAAACAAGGTAAGAGTAATTAGGCTGTAAATTGAGCACAGTAGTTAAAAAAAGAGGAAACTATAATTAGGAGGTGATGGCCACTTAGCTAAAGATAAGGAAATATGGAGAAGTGTGCAATTTCAAACAAAATCACAATTGATTTCCTTGTGGGATGGTGCTTCCATGAAACCTTCCGTGGCAGAAGCTGGTTGGAGCAAACAGATGCAGGACAAGCAAGCAAAGAAACTGGTCTGAAATTGGCCTGGAAAGAGAGAAAAACCCCACATTAGGCAGCAAGGTACAGACAGTGCTGGTATAAAATAGTGAATAGAATCCTAATTTGTATCATGGCTGCAAGCTGTGCTCTGAAGCTGTGACTCTGCAGAGTACTGAGCAGGTGCTTGGGTCTGCCCTGTGGGGAGAATATATGTGTGAGTCCCACTAACTCACACATACAGGACTAAAATGTCACCATGATCACCTGGACTGATGAGGAATGGGTTAGGTGGGTGTTTGGGAGCATTTCTAGGGAAAGGCCTGCCAGTAGATTTTGCCCTCTTGTGCATTTAGTGTAGGAATTGCCAAATTCAAACATGCCACACCCTACTAAGACAATTAACAGAAATCTCATGAGAACAAAATCCTTCCAATGAGCATTTAGAGCATGATGATTTTGCTGCTTCTCTGTCTTGGCACAAATGACCCAAACAGATCCAAACCATCCCCAGCACAACTGCATCCTCCAGCAGATTCAGGCCAGCACATCCTTCCAAACGCTGGGAGAGAACCTGCAAGTGATTCTCCTTCAGAAATATGGACAATGATGTTGCATGAGTTTTATCTGCCCTACCCAAAACATATCTGTTAATACAAAAAAAAATCCCGTGGATGAGAAAATGGAAGGGGCTTCCCAGCAGCTCCCTCTCTTATCCACAGGGCATCAATCCCTTCTGAGGGCACTCAACCACAAGTGCCAAAGGGCAGGGTCCAAAGTCCTCAAATTATCAGGAAAACTCATCAGCCTCAGTGAGCTTTGCCCGGGGCCTGGTTCCAGCAGATCTCCTTCACTCTTTGTTTTAACGCGGGAGGCCCGCGCACGGCTGTGGGAACTTAACCTTTGCTCACACCCAAATGGATGCTTCTGTAGTGATGTGGAGGATCTGAAGAATAAAAGAAGGATCTGAAGGATCCTCCTGTGGAGGATCTGAAGGATAAAAATGCAAAATGTAGAATCAAAGAATCATTAGAAGAGTTAGAAGGGACCCTAGAGATCATGTGGGACAATCCTAACTGATTCCAGGCAGAGGAAGGACTTCCAGCAGACCCTGCCATGCAGGCAGCCCAGGTCAGGTATTGTCCTCTATGGTGGTGTCACAGGAAACCCAGTGTGCCCAGTGTGCCCAGTCTCACAGCCAGGTGAATAATAATCTTCTCACATTGCAGCTCAGGTGTTTCCAGGCAGCCCAGCTCCATGTCCTCCTCTCCCCATCCTTCTCCTTGGACAGCCCCTGACACCCACCCAGGCCCACACAGCCCGGTGTGGGATGTCTGTCTGTCTGTCTGTCTGTGGCCAGATGGATTCACTTCATACATAAAGGCATCTGGTCTCCTCCTCCTCCTCCTCTCTCCTCCAGGCTTGCTGTGGGCTGCAGCACCGGGTCAGGCATCATCCCCTGCCCAGAGGGGTCTGAGCAAACATGGGACCTGTTTCCCAGCCACACACCCAGCCAGGCCACCAGAGCCTCCCAAACCCCACCACAGCATCCCAACAGCTCAGAAAATAAGGTATCAAGGCTTGAAACAAACCCCAAATCTGCCACTTTGAACTTCTTGGCAACCAGTTCAGAGCCTTTGAAGCTGCATCCCGGTCCCACCTCCCTCCCGGTTCAAACGTGGCCTGCACGCTTCCCTCAGCTGGCCAGAACATCAGGACAGCACATGGATGGGCAGCTGCAGCACCCTGGCAGACCACCAGCACCACAAGAGACCCTCCAGCACCCCAAAAAACCCACCAGCACTTCAGCAGATCCACCAACACCCCAGGAGTTGCACCAGCACCCCAAGAGACCCGCGGGCACTCGGCAGCACGAGGCAGGAGCTGTGCCTCGAGGGAAAAGGTGGTGGGGAAGGCAGAGGCTGGGGTTACTGCAGGGAATTAATAAACTGAAAGAAGGGATGGGCCACTGTGGTGAGGCATGAGGCCCCTGGGATCAGACCCTAAAGGCTGAGGCATGTGAGTCAGGCCCCAGAGCCGTGACCTTGGGTTGGAGCACGGGGAGGTTTGACTCGCTGCCCGAGGCTGGGCTGCTTCCCTGGTGGGTTTTGGCTTGGTTTTCAGGGTGGGATGAATCACTTCTCCACGCTTTTCCTCCTGCCCCGAAAGGTGAGAAACTGCTAAAACCCAGAGAAACCCCTGAAGTCGGTGATATTTCCTGTGGCTTTGCTGCAGGCGCCAGAAACCATCTGACCCCTGGGGAAAGAGCTCCGTGTGCGCAAAGGGGAGGAGAAGAACTGGTTCTGTCACACAGGTGCTGGGGCCCTGGTGGCCGGGTGACACTGTCCAGCCTCCTCCCTGCACAGGATGGGGCAATGAGCCTGAAGTACGACTTGGGGGGCTCCCAGAAACCCCCCTACCTGGCTGTGCCACCACAGGGATCTGGCGTGGGGAGCGGGACGGGAAGGGGAGCCAGCATGGGAGGATTTTACGAGCTGGCACAGGGACTCCTGAGCTCTGGCCAGGAGCCAGCACGACGCTCCTGCATTTATGAGGGGACCCGCTGGCTTGCCAGGAAATTACACAACAGTTAAATACTTTATACGCTGAACTAGTTTATTAAGGAACTGCTTGAGATTTTTTCATAGAGGGACCGTTCTGGAAATGATGATGCTGCGAGCAGGAGCCGGCCCCGCGATGTGGCACAGGCTGTGACACTGTGTGAGGCTCAGTGACACAGTGCTGCTGCTCCCAGGGAACAGGAGCACAGTGTGCAGGAAAAAGATTCATAAAACGGGAGATCTCTCCCAGGAGCCTGCAAACAAATCCAGAAGAGCAAATCCCAGCAGGCAGCTACAGTTACACATCAGCAGAGTCATGGCTGCAGCACAGGCTGGCAAACCCATGTGGGTTTTTAATCTGTGAGTGTGGGCACTGGTGGGCAAAACCCACAGTAGAATAAATCCCACAGGAAATAAATGCCTGTTCCATGCCTGGAATGGACAGGTTCCCACCAGGGCTCCCTGTGCTGGCACCCCTGCCCTGCTGTGCTCTCTGCAGATGGGATCAAACCCCGCTGTGCCTTCTCAAGTCTCCACTAATTTTCCATGGCTGCAAACCCAGCTGTGACTCAGCCTGGCCTCACACACCAGGCAGGCTCCAGAGGCTGCCAGGATGGTAAATGCCAGCACAGAAACTAATGAGGAATTGTCCCTGCAGGTGAGGAGTGACTCAGGGGCAGACCCCGGGCTCGCAGGTGCCAAAGCCAACACAGATAAATGACAAACACTAAACCTTGAGACTAGAAATAAAACAATGCACTGAGTGAGAAGGTCACAGTATGGACTGACCAGAAAAATCATCAAGGATGTTGCAGATAAACAAAGAAAGGAGAAAAAAAAAATCCCCAAATTTTCTTATGGCAGTGAAGGAGCACTGGGCTCCTGTCTGACACCACGTGCTGGTGGCACAGGGACTTTGCAGAGGAACATGACCACAGCCAGGGGGTTGCACACCCTTCCCTACAACCCAGCCAGCCCCAGGGAGAAGGTTTTGGTCAGTGGCCTCAAGCACAGCAGCAATTGTCTGCAGGGACAGGGAGGGGAGGGCAGCCTTTTCTGATTAGGCAGGATAATCAAGGAGCCTGTAACTGCCAGGGTGGCTCCGACAGGGAGCTCCTCACAGGAGGGCGTGAAAATCAATCTTAGATTGGATATTATACAGGAAATTGTCTGAGATTGGCTATTAGGAAAATGTTCTTCACTTGAAGGGTTGTCAAGCCCTGGAACAGGCTGCTCAGGGCAGTGCTGGAGCCATCATCCCTGGAGGGATTTAAAAGACGTGGATGTGGCACTTGGAGACATGGGATTTAACCCATGTGGATGTGGCACCTGGGGACTGGCACTGGCAGTGCTGGGTTAACAGTTGGACTTGATGGTCTTGGAGGTCTTTTCCAACCTAAATGATTCTGTGATTCCATGAAAATTGTCTCTGCCAACACAAACCAGAAAGGCGGCGCACGGCAGGAGGGGCAGAGCCCTTATCGAGGGATCGGCGGCCATCCTGCACCTCCCAGTGAGGAGCAGCAGAAAATGAGTTTTCCATGGCCACAACAACTGTCAGCACAGTGTTTGCATCTCATCGATCACCTCTGGAGAAAACAGGGACAGCGAGTGTGCTGACCTTTCCAGGGAAGCACCGCGCACCCGCGGGCCGAGCGGGAGCGCACAGCGCGGCTCGGCTGTTGCCCTGAAAAAAGGATTTGTCTCGCTCCCCCCGGCCTCAAGAGCACAGGAATCATGTCCCTCCAGGACTGGGAGAATGGATTTCCTGATGGCTTTGCCCAGAATTCACCACTTTGCTGCACAAGGCCTTCTCCCAGCACCTGCTCCCCAGAGCTCCCACTCTCTCCCTTCTGGCTTTGAGGACAGGGTGGTGGGAGGTGCCCATGGAGCTCCAGTGCTCTGTCCTCAGCCCCCTCTGCTCCTGGACAACCCAGGCACACACAGCTGTGGGCACTAGATCATGTACAACTGCTGGAGTGTCACCAGCAAGGATGTGGCAAGCAGCAGCTATGGCCACTCACCCATGAAATGTAAATTTAATGTAACTATTTGCAATGTAAAGTGCTTTGCACTTTGAAAAATGCGCTATTATTTGTGCTTTTTATTGGAGAGAGGGGGAAAAATATATTCAGAAACAGTCTCCTGTGCGTGTTCAGTTCTTTCTGCCTCCAGAGTTACGGAGTTTATATTGAAATTTAGCAGCTGTGGGATCTGTGGACCAACAGTGCCATCCCCACTAAATCATCTCTTATTTAGCTAATGCCCTTCATCGCTCGCACTCGCCTGCAAAAGCTACATCTAGAATAGAAAATTACCTGCCAGGCTCCCAGCACACTGGTCAGGAAAATTCCTCCTTCCTTCAGTTCCTCCAAAATGCATCATCCCAATAATACCAAGAATGTATTTATAAATATTTCAGGACTAGTGGGTTTATTTTTAGGCAGTTATAATATTTTTCTAAAAGTCCTTTTTTTTTTTTTGGTTCTCATTCCCTTTACCAAAAATGTCCACCTCCAAACAGTGAAATCCATTGTGAAGGAATAAATGCATTAAAGACTGTTTAATCCAGTCACGATATTTTATTCTATTTAATATTATGATAAAGACTTAACTTCCTAGTTAATATCATTAAGGAGCTATTTTTTTAACTGTACCTCTGCAGCTATTAACAAAACAAGAAAAAAGTGTTCACAAACAGAAATATTTCAATTAATTCAAAATATCACCGGTTGTTTCTGTCATTTCCAGACTCTCAAATGCACAGAATCATAGAATTAGAGAATGGTTTGGGTTGGTGGGTACCTTAAAGGCCTTCTAGATCCAACTCTTGTGGCAGGTGGCTGCAAGGGACATTCTTCAGAGCAGAGCCACCCCCAGCCCAGGTGAGCTGCAGGAGTTCCCTGCATCAGCCTGGTGGCACAGAAAATTGAAGATTGATGATGGTGAAGGAGATTTTCATCATTTAGTGAGGTAAGAGGCAGAGATAAACACTCCAGGGGGGAGGGGTCTTCCACCTCATTAGGTTTCCAGAAAGCTCCATCTGCTGTCACTGAGGGCTACACAGGGGGACGTGGTGGCTTTCCAGGGAGCTGGCCCCAGAGGACAGCAAAACTTAATCTGAACCACTCTCTAAGCCACAGCCTTAGTGATGACTAATAGAAAAAAAAATTAAAGGGAGAAGAGCAAAATGTGGGTCAGTAAAAGCTGTACAGGTGGTTCCCTTCAATTTGCTGCTCCACAAAGGACAGTGGGAAAGAAGGAAACCCAAAGCAGAGAAATCCCAAAAGCTTATTGCCAGATCTGCAATGCTTCTGGCATAGGAAGCCAAGGAGCAGAGCTCTGCAGGGCAGCAGAGAATTATTATGAAAAACCATCATTTTCTGGCTTAAATCGGTGAAAATTGGGAGTTACCAAGGTAAAGCCTAAAGTAACAACAAAGCAACAGAAATATTCATCCCAGACTGTGCTGAGCTGACCCCAGACATGAGGACAGTGGCCCAGGTTCCTTCCCTGGGTGCAGAGGTGACACGTGTGCAGGGGTTTTGGGCAGGGCAGGCTGGACTTGGGGAGACCTTGCTCATGGACCCACAGCCTCCATCCCCAACCCCTGGTCCCAGTGCCCCCAGCAGAGCTGTCACTGCAGGGACTGAAGGACTCAGATATCCCGTGCAGGACCTTGCAAGTGTCCAGGGCAGCTGTCCCCAAGGATGACCATGGGCAGTGAACTGTGGCAGGCTTGGACTCAGCTCCCCTCACCCCACAGACCCCAGAGACCTGTGGGTCCCAGCACATCCATCATCTCCTTCCCAAGCTTCTGCCACTTTTCTGCCTGGTTTTCCTTCTCATTCAGCACACACAGGGATGGGTTAAAACCTAAAGCCATTTATAGTAATTATGCTGAAGGTTGTCTACAGATAATGCAGCAAATAACACTGGATTTGGAAAAAAAAAATCTCCACTCTTAGCTTTAATAAAAGCATTTCAAAGCCCTGGAAGGTTATTTATAGGGTGTGTAAATGTAACTGGAGGGGAGGCAGAGTAAAGGGAGTTCAAAGGGTGTCTGTGAACAGAAAAAAACCCACTGTGTTATTGACACTGCTTCCTGCTTTCTCACACTCAACAACCTTCTTAAAACAAACTAGAGGAAACAACAACAAAAAAAAAAAAGCTACTGAGAGCTATTTGAGATTAAATAATACTTTTTGACAGCTGGTAGGAAAGGGACTGATTCTGCATTCATGCTTACAATGGCATGCTGCTCCCAACCCTGGCTGGCATTGCAGAAGCATCTGAAAGCCCAGAGGGAGCTGTGGGTCAGGGCTGGCAGGGACACAGGGATGGCAGGGACACAAGGATGGCAGGAGGATGGAGACAGGGATGGCAGGAGGATGGTGATGTGGGAAGAGCTGAGCTCCTTCCTGCAGCATCAGTGGGCTGAGGTGCTGCCACGAGGTTCTCCCTTGGACCATCATCCCCCAGCATCCCCCACAGCTCCAGGGGTATCTTTTAGGATAAGTGGTTTTCATTCCCCCAGGCTGAGCTCGCTGCTCTCCATCTCGTGAGGAGCCCAGTTATTTTGGGATGCAGCTCTGGCCTCCCTGCTGCACTTGCTGCCACTGGGCTTTGGTGGGAGACAGCACCAGCTGCTGGGGGCTGCCCACGCAGGCTCAGTTCAGGATACGTGGGAGAAATTTTCCTGGCAGAAACTTGGCTTCAGGCAGAAATAAAATCAGGGAGTGCCATCATCTCCTCGTGGCTTTGGAGCATCTGTAGGCTGAGCAGGGTTAAGAGCCAGGCTGAGGTCTGCCCTGCAGCTCCCAAATTCTCCAAGGAGCATCTTCCCATTCCTGATCCCTGGCCCTCAGGAAAACCACCCCGTGCACCTACAGAAAACCCTTGGATTTCTCCTCCAGCAGGCTCACCTGCAAATCCATCCACAGCATTTTCTGTGCAGGATGTTTCCAAACCCAGTGGCTCACCTCTTTTCTTCTGGTCTGTCTGGGGAATGCCCTGAAGATCTTTGGTAGGCAAGAAGCCTGCATGGGGATGTAACAAATGTTCTCAATTGTAGCAGAAAGGAAAAGAAAAAAAAAGAAGTGATGGAGTAGGGAGAGAGTTAAATTCCTTGCAGGAACCAGGGTGGGGAGGGAGGCACACTTGGATAAGGACAAGGATTTTATCCCTTTGGTTCATCCAGCCTCAAGAGGGAAACTGAGGCAGGTGCCCTGCTGTGTGCTGAAGCCCCACCTGGAAACCTGCCCCAATCCTCCAGAGGATTATTCCCTTCAGGGAATAATCTCTTCAGGATTATTCCATGACCTTCCCATTTCCAAAAATCTTTGCACTGAGTGCTAATGAAGCTGGGAGGATTGGAACCATGGGACATGAAAGCTGCACAAACACAGACCCTGTAAAGTGTCTCCATCTTCTGCTGTTCCCTTAAAACACAAACCAATCAAACCATGAGCCTGTATTCCAAAGAGGAAATTACTGTGGCCAGCCAGGACCAGCCTGTCAGCCCCGGGCTCTGCTGATGAGCACTTCCCCACAGCCAGCTCAGTCTGGGGGGCTCAGCCAGCTCAGATTGGGGGGTTCAGCCAGCTCAGTCTGGGGGGCTCAGCCAGTTCAGTTTGGGGGGTTCAGCCAGCTCAGATTGGGGGGCTCAGCCAGCTCAGTTTGGGGGGCTCAGCCAGCTCAGATTGGGGGGTTCATCCAGCTCAGTCTGGGGGGGTTCATCCAGCTCAGTCTGAGGGGTTCAGCCAGCTCAGTCTGGGAGGTTCATCCCAACCCTCCTGCCTGGTTTGGGGCAGGGGCATCTTTGAGCAGAGGGAGGAGGGTTTGGATGTGCTTGGCTGAGCAGAGCAGCTTGGAGAGGAGTGATGCTGGGTGAAAACATCAGGATCTGAGGCCCTTTGCTCTTTGCAAAAGCAGCATGGAGCAGGAGAGCTGGGCTGGCTGCTCCCCTCCTGCTCAGAGAGCCAGCCAGCCTGTCGGATATTCATTCATTTTGGGTTAACTATCTTTTCCATTTCTGAACAGCTTCAATTTTCCTGATGTCTCGGGGAATGGTTTATGAGGAAATAGAGCCTTGAGGGTGGACAGATGGAGAAAAATCTCCCTTCTCACCGAATTGATCACTATAATCTTTCATCTGCTCAGCACAGGCCTGGGCTGCTGGCATGTGGAGGTGCCACAGCTTTACCTGGGGATCAGCCTGTCCTGAGGAGGGCAGCCCCCAGAGCAAGACTGGGAGGAGGATGCACAGCACAAACCCAGCATCTCACCTGACAGAAGGAAGTGGAAAGGAGATGGGGGCATTCAGATCCAGAGTCCTGAGCAGCCTCAGGCTTTGCCCACAGACAGCATTGACACAGATTTAATTGCTGCCCTTGCCCCTTCCCTCTGCTGCTGCTGTTCTGGGGTATGAAGGAGCTTCACATCNGAAGAGAAGAGAAGAGAAGAGAAGAGAAGAGAAGAGAAGAGAAGAGAAGAGAAGAGAAGAGAAGAGAAGAGAAGAGAAGAGAAGAGAAGAGAAGAGAAGAGAAGAGAAGAGAAGAGAAGAGAAGAGAAGAGAAGAGAAGAGAGAAGAGAAACCTGCTGTCTTTGTTGTGAAGCACTTGTGTAACAACACATCCACACCACAGGCTGTGACCAAAACTCTGACAGTGCTGTGGGACCCCCAATGCTGGCAAAGTTCAGGAAGGGGTTAAATAAACAAACAGCTTCAGGGAATGATTTTGACACAGATCAACATGCCTGAGGGCAGGAAAATGGACCTTGCAAGGTCTGTTCCCTCCTGGTGTTCCCTGATGCAGTGACATCATGGATACATTTTTCCCTGCCCAGTTCTAGGGTTGCTGAAAACGTGACCAGCTCAAGCTGGTGCCAGTGGAAGAAACATCTTCCCTCAAGGGGAAACACTGGTTAGCTGGCATTGAGCAAAATAAATAAAAAAGCAACATGCAAGGAACCATCCTGATATCCCAAATTCAACCAGGTCTACAGGGAAGAAGCTGAGCCTACACTTGGTGTAACTCAAGTGCCTGCACCCAGACCAGGTGACTCATTTGACCATCACTATTCTGGTCCCCAGACAGTTTCCCAATCCTCCTCCTCCCTCAGGGCTCACTTTTCACTGTCCAAGTTGCTCAGGAGAGCAGCCCCAGCCTGCCCAGCTGGCCCCAACCTGCTCAGTGGTGGCACCCAGGATGGCAGGACAGAGGCCCTGGGTGCCACCAACCTGCTCAGTGGTGGCACCCAGGATGGCAGGACAGAGGCCCAGCCACGGGGAGGATCCTGCCAGGATCTCCAGCAGCACAGGGGAATCCACAGCTGGATGGGGGGTGAACACATCCATGGGATCTTGGTCAGGCCATGGGGTGAGCCAGCACCCAGGGAGATCCCCCACATCCTTCTCTCCTTTGGCTCCAGCCACTCCCACGACTCTCAATTAACATTTAAGATTTCACTGAATAGCTGGCTGATTTATTTCATTTCTAGGGCCAGTAATTTATGGAAATGTATTCTTAAAAATCAAACAGAATGCACTTTACTAATAGCTGGGCCATTCTCTGACATTCTGCAGAGTAAATGAGCATTTGTGCCCAGTGGCATGTTGTCCCATGACTGAACCCCTATAAAGGGCTTAAAAAATATCTATTAGCCAAGCTCATTAGCTTAAATATCATTAAAATAAATTATATCTCTCTACACATAGGCCCCAAAGTGAACACTACTCTCAGCAGTTACAGGTCAAACGCTCACTTACTCTAAGGACTCTGTGCTGGAAATAGAAAGGGTGTTAAAATTAGTTTACACATCTGCAGTGGTACAGAAATGATGTGCCCGTGCCTCACTGATCAGTTTAAAAGCGTTAACATTGCATATGCTGAATTTTCTTTTCCAGAAACATCAACTTAACGATTTCCTGCTGGTTCTGTGAACATTAAAAAGATCTTTACCTTTATTGTTCAGCTTTTTAGATTTATTCATGTATCCATTTCTCCTGCTCAGAGACCCAGCTGAAGGGAATAATTCAAAGCGGGTTTATTTTGGTGCAGCTCCGTTTCTCCCATTTCTGCTTTCAGTTCAGGGGGGTGGTTTGTTTATTTTCCCATTAACCAGGCGTAAAATAAACAAAAGTACCAGCGGCTCCAGTGCAACCCCACCAGCTCAA
The DNA here is from genome assembly GCA_013400575.1 of Peucedramus taeniatus. Lineage (NCBI taxonomy): Eukaryota > Metazoa > Chordata > Aves > Passeriformes > Fringillidae > Peucedramus > Peucedramus taeniatus. The sequence goes on along the minus strand of WBNO01017862.1, from coordinate 398,896 downwards.
TTAGGCTGATTTAGAGCCCTCCCCACCAGCGGGGCTGATTTACGGCCCCTGCCCGGCGCCGCTCCCGCGGAGCTCCACGCTCCTCTGCCTCCAGCTGCTGCCACCCAGGGACCTGCTGCCCATCCCGGCCCTTGTCCCCAGCCAGGATGTGGCAAAGGTGGCCCACAAAGCCCCATCCTCACCCAACAAACCAGGCGGTGTGTTTGGGGTACCTGGAGGTGGTGTGGCAGCCGGCAGTGGAGCTTCAACCCCTTCAGGAGGTATTTTTGAAGGGCAGAGATGGAGATTTAAGTTGTGGCGGCTCTGCTGAACCCAGGCTGCCAAAAGGGAGTTTGTCTTTCTCTTTCTTGTTATGCCTCAACACTGAGCTGTTCCCAAAACTCAAAATAGTTGCATTTGTGTGATTGTAGGGGCTCAGAAGGCTGGAGAGGGACTTTTCACAAGAATTGCAGTGACAACCTGAAGGAGGGCAGGTTTAGATTTTACAATAAGAAGAAATTCTTCCCTGTGAGGGAGGTGAGGCTCTGGCACAGGGTGCCCAGAGAAGCTGTGGCTGTCCCTGGATCCCTGGCAGTGTCCAAGGCCAGGCTGGACAGGGCTGGGAGCAGCCTGGGACAGTGGAAGGTGTCCCTGCCATGGCAGCAGAGACAGAACAGGACGTTCTTTAGGATCCCTTCCAACCCATTCCGTGATTCCATGATTTTTGTTACAATATGGAAGTCAATAGGATGCAGTGCCATCACCAAGGGCATAACTGGGGGCTGTGATTGCAGAGAGGTCACACAGCCTTTGCTGTGCTCTACTCTATCCCTGTTATGGGCAAGGAGATCCGGGGTGGCTCCAACGGGCCCAGGCTGAATTTGCAGAAGTTCAAGTTACTGATGAATAATCTCGTCACGGCATGGTGAACAAGACAACCCACAGAGTGATTTTCACAGCCAGCTCCTGACAGGCTGGAGCAACAAGACCTTTTGACCTCGAAAGAACCCTCCCAAAACGCTGCCCGGGCAGGTACCCACACCCCAACCCCACTCTCGTGATTCCCCTTGCTTGGGGATTTCTCAAGAGTCCTTTTCACAGCCAGATGGTTTAAAAAACAGTCAGAGTCGCTTGGCCTTCGTTCTCAGAGTTGTTTATTATTTCTTATCTATAACATGTTCTCCCTGCCCAGCCCAGATGTGTTCAGCAGGTCAGCTCAAGGCACTCTGCCCACCCTCAGGGCTGTGTTGTCTTTTTATACTATAAACTACACAGACATTATTTACAGTTAATCCCAAATACCTATCACCTGTGTTAGACAGTGAAATTCTACCTTAAACCAATCCCAAAGTGCCAACATCACCAAGAAGATGGAGGCCATGAAGAAGAAGGAAGGAGGGCAGTGCACACCCAGATTCTCCATCTCGACCCCCCTGTACACTTCTCATATGAATCCTAACATTCTATTTTTCTACTTAATAATAAGCTACTTATTTTTTTCTACTTTCCCTGGTTTGCAATTCCTCATATAAAGTTGGTAACTGTTTCCATGGCTCAAGATCGAAAGCAGAGGGGTCTTTGGCTCCATTCCAAGCTCTCAGAGCCCCTGCCAGGGTCTCAGCCCATCCAAGGCAGCAAGAGGGATGTCCTGGTTTCCCACACCCCCCAGCTGCCCGAACTGCAGACCAGGGCTGCATCTCACTCATCCCGGGAGAGAAAAGCACGCGTTACAACCAAAGCGATCTGCGCGTTGCCATTCCCAAAGCATCCCATGAGTTGGATTTTCCTTGTTAGCAGCACCTCAAGAACGTTGCTGGCAGTGTAAGAGAAACCCAGCACTGAGGTCCCCCCGTCCAGGCTGTGACAGATTGCTCGGAGAAACAACGCGGTGATTGAGGAGCTGGACTAATCACAGCAATTGATATAAATTACCGTGTCAGCTACACCGATGCCGCAGCCTGCAGGTTCACACCTCATTAAGCTTCCAAGTGCCAAATGAATCAACAGGGTTCAGCAGAACCATTCTTAATTAATTGTTGTAGCAATAGGGAAAAAGTAACGGAAAAAGAGAATCAGAACTCCCGGCGCAGGCGGGCGGGCTTGCACAGACTGAAACTCTGCTCCGATTTTAGCATTTGAGATTAAAGACGCCCACGGATTAATCTCAGTCAGCAATGAATTGCCAGGGGCTGGTTTGGGACTAGGGTGGAGTGAAAATTCAGGCTGGCGACTTGCAGGCGTTCTTCCTCGAGCTGTGCAGTGTGTTTTGCATGGAGCTCTTCTGTCGCCTGAGAAATCCCCAGGTTCTGATTTCCCACCCCACCCGCAGCGGGCAGAGGCCACTGCTGGGCACCCCGGAGCCTCTTGGAGCTGATGGAAATTGCAATTCAGCAGCTTATTTTTAAGCCAGATGTGTCCATTTTTTCCTATCTGTATTCCCCAAAGCAAGATGCAAATTTACCAGCGAGGGAAGAGGCCAGGAAAGCTGTGGTCTCACCTCTGGCCGAGCTCCCAGCCGCTTTCTCCATGGACTCTGCAGTGCCAGGCTGCTGGAAGGACACAGAGTCAAGCTCAGGACAGAACAGCAGCAGCCACAGCTGAGTTTGAAAGGCAAAGGACTCTCCAGTCACCATGTCCTTGTCCTCCAGGGGCTCTCCTCCAGCACAGGACAGCGCCCAGAGGTGTCATCAAAGCCTGGGAGCCCAGGGAATGCTGAGGAAAGGCCAGCACAGCCTGTGGGCTCATGGCATCTCCTGTGGCTGAGCACAGGCACTTCTCGTGGCACCTTTAGGATGGATTCAAGCAGCAGCAGCAGCAGCAGCAGCAGCTCCCCAGAGTGGAGTCACCCCAGCAGGCCCGTGGAGCGGATCCGGCCGGGAGCGCGGCGCGCGCTCTCCCGGGGAGGTTTGGATATCTCCTCCTGCCTTCCCTCGCCCGTGTTCCGCCAGCTGAAAGCCTCCCTGGAGCTCCCATCTGCTCACCACACAGCTTGTAACTGTGTGTGTAACGCGAGGGGCAGTTCAGCTCCCAAACCACATTCCCAGCGTTGGATGTCTCCGGGTGTTTGCACTTTCCCCACCGCTGCCACTCATCCGGCCCCTTCTCCTAATCCATAAAACATCCATCCCATGCTGCTATCCCAGCAGGGCCTGACAGCTTTGAGCTGTCACTGCTTTGCTCCAGCCTTCAGACCCACTTACACCAGATCACCCAGTTTCTCTGCCCCACTGATTAACCTGTAATCTCAGGAACCTGCCAGCAACATGTAAATGGAAGAGAAAGATGGAATATGAGCACAGCTTTCACCTCTTTCCTGCCACCACTGCCTTTGCTGCTGGAATCTTAAGGGATGTGGGGTGCCAGGAGTGTAAGGGGGGTGCCCATGGTCACTCAAGAAAACAGAGTAATGAGTCAAAATTACCCATCCTCAGCCCTCACTGTGCCTGGGGTGGGATCCAGTGGAAATGCCCAGCCAATTTCAAGGAACTCGGGGCTGTTTTAAAGCAACATTAGCAGCCAGGAAAAGCAGCTCCAGCCCTTTCTGCAGGGCCTGGTTGGGTCAGAGCCCATGGGGAAGGAGGATGTGGATCCCTGAGCAGCCACACACTCAGGGCTGGGCATTCCCAGCACAGAGCCTCCTGCGTTCCCACAGACACGTGCACCAGGTCTGCTTCCTATTATCAATGAAAATACCCTCCCATGACTCACCAAAACCCAACAGATTCTCTTAATGGACTGGTCTGTGACTTTCCTCACATTGAATCACTTCTCCTACCGAGCTAATACATCATTATTTTCTTTATTTCTCTTTTCCCCATATAAATCTCTACTTAATTAATAAAGCCAGCAATTCTTTAAGAAAAAAAAAAATCTAAACCATATTTCTAAGCCTCAGAATTACTGTTCTAGCAACTAGCAGTATTAAAAAAAATATTAATAGCAGTTTGAGAAAGAGGTTTTGATAAAGTTGGGTCCAGAAATACTTGTATTATAAATATTTATATTATAAATATTTTGTTATTTTACGCTTATTACTACAAATCAGTGCAATAACATTTCTGCACTTGTTTTATTTTAAGGGCGTTAAGGTGCAAATTGGAGGATTAGCAATCCAAACAGAATCGCAGGAATACAAACAGGCTTCCAAGCCCAAGAATAAGAGCCAAAGAGTCTCTGCTCTCAAGCGAGGAGCCCAGCACGGGGAGGTTCTTGTGTGGAAAGTCTCTTCACACCTTAATTACAGCTCCTGCCAACCACTTCAGCTCTGGAGTGGGATGTTTTCTCTGGTGAGAGGATACCATTAGCGCAAGGAGCAGCATCCAGGGAAATCACCTCGCAGGGGGAGCCCCGCAGGCTTCTGTTTTCAGCCACTTTGAAAAGCAAATTGATTTAGACACACACGCCCTCCCCGCCCGTGCTGGCTTTGCACTGACACCCAGCAGCTTTGCAGGTAATAATCAAAGGGTGATTTAGGACTTTCCATTAGGGTCATTAAGAGCAGGACATTAAGGCTCCACGAGCTGTTTCAGCTGTCAGAATCCTGGAATATTCCGAGCTGGAAGGGACCCGTATCCAAACCCAGCTCCTGCCCTGCCCTGGACACCCCAAGAGTCCCCCCCTGTCCAAACCTGCTGTGTAATAAATAGATTCAGGAAAGGCTTATCACTGCAATTATTCATAGCTCAGACCTTCAGGATTTCAGAACATAATCATGTTAGCACCAGGATCTTCTTGGACAGAGACTTATCCCAGTTTTCAGCAGAGCTGTCCCCCCTGCCCTCTGAGAGCCACCGACACCGACGCGTTTGCTGTCGGACACCTGAAGGCAAAAAACAACTTTCCACTGGCGCCCCTTGCCAAATCCTCGTCTGATCCTCACACCGTGGATGAAGGACTGGAGCAGTGCCAGGCACCTCGGTTCAGTTCCACAGCTCCCGAACCCGCAGCTCTGTGGCGCAGAGGGGATGCAGCATCACCTGGATGCTGCAGGTGATGACACCTGGACACAGACTGTGTGTCACTGCTCACAGCGCTGCCCCGCCCTGCAGAACCCCACAGAAAAAGTGCTGAGGCAATTTAAAACACCGCAGGATACCCACCACGACTTTAACTCTGATGGTGTCCCTCTCCAGGTGTGTTATTCCCAGGACGGCACAGCCCCCGTGTGTTGTTTGGTACATGGCACACAGCAGGTTCTGGGCAGTTTTTATCCCTCAGGTATTTTCCAGTCGGGCTAGCAGATTTGCTGAGTTACCTGCTGGCAGCAGCAGAACCAGCAGCACATTTACCCTACTGCCAGCCCTGCTCCATCAGCATCCGGGAGCGTGGCAGGGAGAAGCAGTTTGGAGGAATAAAGCTCTTTGTTCAGGACAGCAGCTGCTCACAGCTCACCCCATCCTGGTTCTCCCTGTCTCCCTCAGTCCTGAGCAACTTCTTCCTAAACCCACAGCACAAAGAACCACGCTTGCTTTTTTTGTAATGTCATCACCGGAACCCAGACTCACAGCTCGGATGCTTTGACCTTGTCTGCTGCACTCCTACATCCAGATTTTTAAATTAATCATCTAATTCCAGGTAAGTGCTTTTAAATTCGGCCGAATGGGGCATGAATCTTGCTGGATGGGAAACGCAGCTCTCTGCAGCGAGATGGATGAAGCCCTGCTCCCCTCCCCGTTTCGTTTCGAGGCTCCAGCAGCAATTGCCGGCTCTAATTCGAGATGGGAAGAGTCGCTGTAGGGTAATTAAGCACGTGGGGAGCTCAGGAGAGCCGCCTCCCAGCACCTGGCGGTGGGATTCCCCTTCCAGAGGCACCTGCACTAAATGGTAATTCCTTCCCTCCATTTCCCCCTTCCCTGCCGACGCTTCTGCCGGCAGCTCGGAGGAGCAGATGGAGCCATCACCCATCACCCTCCTCCTCCTCTCCCAGCACGGACCCCTGCTGCTCCGCTGGAATACACATAATTAGGCAAATCAATGGACAATGCAGCATATTAGAGGAGGTGGAGTTACATCAAGGCGAAACGCGGATCCCTATTTATTTACCGCAGGAAATGGGACATTTCTGCGTAATTGCCAAAAATTGCGGGCGGGAGATGAAATGTAATCACAGCCCTGGCAGGTGGGTGCAGCCAGCAGGTCACTTACCTGCCTTGTTTGAGCACAGCTGAGGGGAACTCGGTCTCATCTTGATATTCTGTTGATTTATGCTTTAAACATCTCATTACCATTGATGAGTTACACTCCCAAATCTCTCACACATCCATAATTAGAGAGGGGGGGGATGTTTGCAGGCATTCACCCCACCACTGACTCCAGACCAAAAGCACGACTGCAGGCTGCAAAATGCAAGCAGCAGCAATCCCTGCCCTCCCTGGGAAGCCAAGCACACACAGCTGCTGGCTCCTGACTCAAGTGGCTGCTGAACCTTCTCCTCCTGTGGCTCCCCAGGCACGGCTTTGTTTAAGGTCAGTGCTGAGCTCCCCTGCTCAGCTTCTCCAGCCCTTGCAGCTCCCACCCCGTGGAAAGCAGGACATGGTGAGGTGTCACCATATCCCAGTGGCAGAATGAGAAAATAAAAAGTAATATGAAGTAAAAGATGTAAATAAGTAAAATGTGTTGTCCTAAAGAGTGGGTGTGCTGTGGATGGGCACCCTGTGAGCAGAGATGGGGCCTTGTGGAGCAGGGTAATGCTCAGGAAGGGGGGCTCTACATGGAGAAGAGGGGTACAAGGCAAATCAGGGATGAGTGAGAGAGGCTGTTGCATTTCTGGGCTCTTCAAGAAGGGTGATCCTCCTCCCAGGAGGGGATCTGCTTCCAGGTCTCACACACACCCCGTGGGTTTTATCCTGGGTTATGGATAAAGTCAGCTGTGCCCCAGGACTGCCTGAGAAAAGGACCTGTCCCAGAGAGCCACCAAACTCTTGTCCAGGTGGTGCTGAGGCCTCCCAGATGCCCTGGACAGAGGCTCAGAGGTGTTTTAAGGAGGTGCTGACACACAGTCAGCTTGATAGGCCAAGCCTTCAGACACATCCCATTTTTTAGGAGGTTTCTGGGATCTCATTTTGGTCAGCTGTGTCAGATTTCCAGGGGTTTAGAGGAGCAGTGACTGAGCTGGGGTGGGTGAGCACCACAGCTCCCAAGGCACCGAGGGCCTTGAGTCACCTGGATACTGATACACAGGAAGGTATTTAAGAATACCTCAGAAATTGCAGATTTTAGCTTCTCCCCCTTGCTCTGCACAAGTCAGTAGCAGCCAGAGAAATCTCCACTGTCAGACTTGAGTTTTACTCCATTTCTGTGCTCCCCTTGCAGAGTCTGGACCTTCCTGAGTTAGGCCTGGTACCTCTGTGAAACCAGGGGAAATTATTTCATTTAAGTCACTCAGCACATCAGCACTGAAGAGAGGGACTGAGCACAGAGCTCCTGGGGTCACTGGGGAGTTACATTATCACCTTCTGACCTTGCTGCTTTCTAGAACCCGAAACTTTTTGTCCTTTTCCATGCTTATCACTCCTCCCACAGAAATGAGCTGCTCTGTCCTTCATGGAGCTCTGCCAACACCTTTGTCCTCACCTAAGGGACACAGATCTTGTTTTTGTCTCCAAGCATCCTCACAGTGCCACCAGCTGTGCTCAGTTGCTGCTGTGTGGTGCCTTATGAGCAAACATTTAAAGAAATGAAACCAACATTACCAAGTGCATTTTGGATCTGATCTCAGTCAGGTCACCAAATTCAGCATTTGTCAAAGCGGGACTGGTACTTCTCCAAAACCTAAGGATATAAAAATACCCTGATTTATGGGTACCACAATACTACAAACCCAGAGTTGTTGTGTCAGTGCAAAATCATGCCTCACATGTGCCCACACAGCCACGGGCTGCAGCCCACGCAGTGTGAAAAAGGGGAGGAACAGATCCAAGGCAGGCTCAGGGAGCTCTGGGGTGACTCACAGCTCACACAGACACCATTTGTTTGTTTGCTGTGAAGGTACAAATCTCATCCACTGCTGAGATGCTTAGCAAGGGTCTGCAAGGTCTCACGAGACACTTCCCTGGTGCTCCCCCTGCTCCCCAGGCTTGGGGACCCTCTCTGCTCCCTGTGCCACAGCCCAAGTGCCACCACAGCAGCTCCACATTCATTTTCTTCTCCCAGCTTATCTCCCCCCGGCTTTGGAGTGCATTCTTCCTTATCTTGGAGACAAATGGCCTCCACGGAGAGCTCTAAACAGCAGAGCCATTTATCTGCCTGACATGTGTTTCCCTGTTTGTTTTCTGCAGCCTTGAGCCATCGGCTGGGCTGTGACAATGCTCAGCTGTGGCACTGCTGGAGGGTCACCGGCCCCTTCACTCCGGGCCCTGAATCAATGCCTTGGCCACATTTATCATTTATTGCAGTAAATCAAGCCTAATCGATGCTTTCTTGTTTTGACGTGCAGCAAAGCCCTTACAAGCTTTTCACAAATCTGTTTGGAATTAAGAAAAGCCAGGGAAAAGAAGATATTTAATCAATTCAGCTCCAATTTTTAATTTGGGGAAAGAGGAAGATGTGGCACTGTTCCCATGAGAAAAAGGAATAAAAATCAAAACTCACTTCTGTTTAGCTCCTTCTGATGGCTTCCAGCATTTCACTTGTTGCTTTTAACTCCTTAAAGTACTACATGAACAAGCATATCCCTAAGACATCTCCATCCTTTTCCAGCCAGCTCCTGGATGCAAAGGCCTCCCTCCCCTCTAAATAAATGTGACTTCTGAGGAGTTCTTTTTTTTTTTGTTTGTGTGTGTGTGTGGGTGGGTGGGTTTTGGTTTTTTTTTTTTTGTTTGTTTGGTTTGGTTTTTTGGGTTTTTTTTTTGTTTGTTTTCCCAAGTGTTGATACTTCACCGACTCAGTAAGCCTCAATTTTGGCTCAACAGCATTAAAGCTCCACTTCCCTTTTAGAAGTGTCTCTGTGCATTCATTCTGGAGAAGGAGGGCTTCCCTTTCACAGACACTGCTCATCCTCCACTAGTGCTGGGCACTTCAGCCTCAGGTGAAATTCTGACCACCCCATATGCAAAAACTTCACACCCCACCCCTGCAGAGGTCACATAAAATCACCATCAGTCAAACCACAACAACCAACATCCCTTATCAGCTCCACAACCAGAAAACAGAGTTCTGCAGCTTTCTCCAGCCCCTGGTCAGCTGCAGAAGTTCCTGAGTTCACCCCTGGAATTTGGGGAGAGCAGGACCATTGCTCTTTTCTTCTGAAGTGCCTTTCCACCCCTCTCTCAGACTGTGGCAGCTCTGGTGTGGATTTTATTGCTGGCATTTAGAAGAGTAAGTGCTCCCTGCCACACAGGATGGGAAAGGTTTCTCCCCCAAGGAACAGAACACAGAGACTGATTAAGAGAGCAGCAGGTATTTAAGAACATAAAAAATACTGGCAGGTGAGGGCTGAGCAGGAGCTGGTGCAGGAACAGAGCTCACCTGCTGATTTCCAGCAGGGAACAGCACTGCTGAGGAATAAGTCCTTTAGCTTAGGATTTTTATACACTTTTTAACAGGAAAAAAAAAGGTTGAAAAGTAATCAAAACTTGCTTCTCCAGAGGAGTGAATCAGATGCTCCTGTTGGGTCTGTGCTCCTGCTGAGCCACACTTGGTGGTCCATGCTGCACCTTCCCAAATCCTCCTGCAGAAAGCAGCCAGCAAAAAGGGAGATGATTGGGAGCAGCCACCTGATTTCAGTAACATAAATTAGCTAACAAACTGTATTAACCTGACTGCATTATTTGAACATTTTAAAGACAAAAAAGGATAAATAAGTTGGCCAAAGCTGTGGGCCAGACTAACAAAGCCAGGACTACCCAGGCCAGGTTTGCTCTCAGTCCTGTTCCAAGATCCACACAGGGTGTTGTTCCTTCACTCTGGTTAACACTGCTGTGGTGGAACTGAGAGCATCTGCAGAAAGCCATTAAATAACTGGGATTTCTGTTCTTTAAACAGCAACAGAAGTGTCCACACATAGAAACATCTCAAAAAGAGCACAAAAGAATGAATACATGACAAAACTGCTGAAAGAACTTATAGAAGAACTGCAGAAATATAAACTTCTATCTCTTAGACATAAAAGACACAACCATTGGATCATGTATTGATGGCATAGAAATTTCCTTTATTTTGTACAAAAAATACAGAATTGATATAATTCAAAATAATTTGCCATCACTACTTAAACTTTTAAACTTATAACCATTATCTGAAATGGTTTGCTATGAAGCATTTTAAAATAACAGTACAATGTCATAAACAAGTTTATACAAACATAATGATGATATTTTTCAAGTAAATCCCAACAGCTAGAGAAAATTAAAATTAGTAATTTCAGTTGTATTTGATTAGGACATCATTCTATCACAGAATAACCTTAATGAAAACTGTTTCTAGAAGTTTATTGAAATTATACATTCTCATATCAAACATAAGACTGTTGAACTGGAGAAAAATAAAAATTAACTGTGAGAGTATCACACAGTCCTATCAACTCTTTTCAAAGCAGTTTTGTCCTCCAAATAAAAAGAAAAACATCTTTGTGCAGCACAGGACAGCCTTGGGACAGCTCATTCTAGAACAAGCTGTGAGCTCGTGGGTCACACTGTGCTCCTGCACAGTCCTTTAGTCATCATCTTCATTTGTGCTGCAGAGAAAAAGCAATGGGTTTGGCTTGGGAGACACCTCCAAGAAATTTTCCTTCCCAGCAGCATCTTCTGAAAATCTGTCAGGCTCGGGTACAGGGTTTTCTTCTTGTTCCTGTGAAATGCAGCCTGCAGTAGCCAATCCTTCAGGCTGCTCTGAAAGTCTCATTGCAGACTGGATTTGCATTTCTAATTCTTCTACCAGTTTTCCAGGAGGAGTGGTGGATTGCAAGGAAACCTTTGATTTTCCATCCCTGACCTCCATCGCCGAAGCGTCTGCGCCCTGCCTCAATCCATTACAGCCAATAAGTGGAGCTGTCCTCTCCTCCTGGAGCGTGCCTTGGAAAGAATTTATTTCCCCATCTTCGCTGGTCGAGGACTCCTGCTCATCTGAATCAGAGCCTTCTGTCTCAGATGATGAAGTGCTGCTGGATTCTTCAGAGTCACTTGTCTCCGACTCGGAGCAAAGCAGCTGTTGCTTGGAAACTGTGCCAGCAGCTTTTAACGCCTTCTCTTCCTCCTGTACCAGCACTGCTGCTGCTTCCAGCTCTTCCAGCTCCAGCCCCATGTGGGACTTGCTGAGCGTGGTTTTCTGCAAGGACTCACAGAGTGCAGCCAACTTTTTTGACCTTTAACAAAGAACAAGATATGTCATTAAGCCTGACAAACAGAACTTTCCCATTCGATAACGAGAACACCAATCTGAAACATTTCTTCCATTTGCTTGCTATGCAAACAACTTTCTGATTGTAAAAGTGGATGTTATAGGAAGAAAAAAAACCAGAAGGATTCAAAATGACAATTATTTAGGGTAACTTTTCCCACAAGGTTAGACAACATCCTACTGAAAGGCTTTGAGGATACCTTCCTGAACGATCCTGCTGCTGGATGCTTCAGCCGTGCACAGTGAGGGAAAAGAGATTTCAGAACAAACCTTTTCAGGTTTGCTGTCTTTAGCAGCACACTCTGCAGCACAAGGCTGGCTGGCTGAAGTTTATGTGCAGCAAAATCATTTTGGTTTCCTACCCTCCCAGATATATCTGTGAAATGCATATGAACCAAGAGAACATTCTGATTAGTGATCTGTGCTCCTCCTCTGCCACCCAGCCTGCTGCACCCACCATCACAGGAGATGTTCAATAACTCTGGCTGCAGATGTACTTCACCCTTCACTTGGAATTCAGCTGAAATATAATTCAGCAGGAGTACCAGAACCATTTAGATAAATGCCCCTAATAAAGCAGACACACCACATTGGCTTCAAATCTCTGGTGCAGCCCCATCCATTTCCTCAAGTGCTGGAAGCCAGCACGTGCTTTACCAGAAAAGGGCACCATGGATTTACAAACAGAGACTAAAAACTCAGAGAGTGCCTCGAAATGGAGGGGGGTGAGGGCAGAGGGGAAAACGGGTATAAAAACCCAAACATACATCCTGTTTCTTGTTGTGGTGTTTTGCTTCAGACTATCAATCAGCTTTTCACCACTTCCTGCAGCAGCAGGTCTGCTATAAATCCTGCAGTAACTGACTGGGTTTCATTTCCTCTGCCAGGGCTGTGAACCTGCAAGGCACGACACACTGACACTGGAGCAAGGAGCTGGGGATGTAATACACAGCTCCTGCGAGGCAAAAGTTAAAGTGCTTGTTCTCTCACTTGAATGATTTTAAAGATCTTTATATTCTATTTCCCAGAGGGCATAATTACTCAGTATAACATAGATGCTTCCACTTTTTTTTTTTTTGCTCCTAAAGGAATTGCATTTTTAAGTGGAGGAAGGGAAATTCAGTGCAGCTTCTTATACGTTTTACAGACAGTGCAACATTTAAATGCTTTAAAAACTTGGAATAAAACACTCCACTCTTCCTTAGTTCAACCCAGTGACCAGGAAACTGAGAAATAACTTTCCTAGAAGTAAATCAACAGAAAATATCTATTTCTAGAGTTTTCAAAAATCCAAAGCTAAGAATTAAATGCAACATGATACTACCAGCCTCTAATAAAAAAAGGGCACCAAATTTTAAAAACATATTAGAATAATGTTTTCTTTCTGGCAACTTATTTCCATTTTTTTTTGTTAAGGACTTGCATTTTTCTTGAAAAGTTAGGGGGGATTTGAGAAATTGCCAACTTAATTTGGAACAAAGCAAGCATTCTCCCTGCTCCATCAGTAAAGAGAAAGGAAAAGAAGCCAAGTGATGCATTGAGAGGTTCATGGAGCCTTGCAGGTAGGTGGGAACAGGGAAATCTGCTTCCTGAGCACACTGGGGAGAAGCTGATTTATACCCCGAGTCACAAGAGTTTCTATCCCTTTCAGAAAGCATTTTGCTTTGCTTTTCAAACAGCCTCTTCCATTCCTTCTGTCAGTGCACGTGCCCCCCTCCCCTGTGAGAGCTGCTCAGACCATGGAGGTTCAGCTCCTTTTCCTCTCCTGTTCCTGCCTGTCCAGAGGCTGGGAGTGCCCTGGCACAGAACCCTGTTCTGCCCCATTTCACGTGGCTCCCTTTCATTCCACTGACACCATGAGCAACTCACCACACACCCTCTGGCACAACAATTTCCCCCCAGTTCCCACTGCCTGTCTCACCCCCATTTCACTGCTGCCATTATGACAGAAAAGCAAATTTCAAAGTCCTCTTTCTCCCCACACTTCCATTGTATCTGTCAATTTATTTCCTAATTCTATATATATATATATTTTGCTTTTTCCTATTTTTGCCTATTTTTTTCTACCTTTCCATGCCTATTTCCCCTGCTCCAGACTCTCAGTCCTTAAAATCCTCTCCTCCTCCTTCACTGTTTTCTTATAATGCAGTTTATATATTAAGATATAGAAATATATCACAGAACTGCACCAAGTATTAAGGAGTTGTATGACCTAATGTGATTTTTTGGCATTAATACTTTGCTGTGTCCAGGTTACCTAATGCCAAATGTTAAAGAAGAAAACACACAATGATAAACTTGTTTGGCTCAACACACATTATGCTATTAAATTCCAAGTGATCCTGCTGACAGGTAAAAGAATGATCTCCCTAAAGCAATTCAGTTGGTTTTTTAGCTCTTGGACACATGAGATATTTGCTGTCCCTGCTCACTGCAGGGGGTTGGACTAGATGGCCTTTAAAGGTCCCTTCCAACCCCAAATATTCTGACTTCACAAAAAAGTCTCATTTCAGTTTTCTCAGTAGGTCAAATGTTTCTTTCCAACTTTCACTCTTCTCACGCAGTCTCCATCAGAATCTACAGAGCTCAACTTTTCAGTATGAGACAAACTCAAAACTGTCACCCCTTAATTTTATACATAAACCCAAAAAACTCTGCTCCCCAACTCTGCAGTCTTGTATTTAAAAAAAACCAAACAAAGAACACTTGAAGAAGAGGGATGCTTCTTTTCTGCCCCTGTGCAAGGGACTAAGATAATTACAATTAGCCATCAGTTCATCTCCTTTAAGGCAATTATCTAATTTGAAGGAGAACCAAGTTTCAGGAGTGCATTTCACATCAGCCTTAAGAAAAGGTGGCAGCACTCCCTGGATAAAAAACGAGGCAAACAGACTAAAAATCAGCATGGAAATGCTTTCAAAGGGAGGCTGTGGATCTCTGAGCTGATGGCTTCCCAAGGTGAAAGATAAGCAACAATTCAGGAAAACAAAAATGAGACACCAGAAACAAGATCTTGTGTATGAGAGACCTGCAGTAAACAGGGCCTGCTGTTTCCAAAACCTTTTGAGTAGTGTTTGAGAGATTAGACAGCAAATACTTTAATTTTTCAAGTATGATTAATGGAATCCATGATTACTTTAAGACATGCTCATTCAGTATGCACATTTGTGGTAATGATATCTTATTATTATGGTAATAGTGTTCTTACATAAACATGCATAATAGGTTTTAAAGGTGCTACACATGATAATTATTAGTTATCACAATGTCAGTTGCTTAAGGAAAATGTTTAATTACAGGTTAAACTGATCAGATGCATGTTTTGTTTAATGCATAGCTTTGAGGAACAGATAAGAGAAGCATCTCGGGCCTTGTCCATGTAGTCTGGAATTAAAATTCCAAGACAGAACTACAGTAATCCTTGTCTAGGCACAGGAGAGTTTCTTCAGGTGCTAGAAGAAGAAAAAAAAACTTGTTCTACAGATCTTAGATTATAAAGGAGTGAAACTGGGCTGAAAAGAACAAAGAATCAAAGGAGATTTAGCAAATAAAGGGAGATGGATAGAACTCTGAGAAAAATAAAAAGAGGATTATGGCAGCAGGAAAGGGAGATCATTAGAGGTTTACAGCAAAGGCCACCTGTGGCAGCATGAAGAGAAGAGATGGTGATGGCACTGAGTGCAGGACTGGGACATGAGTGACAAGCAGGGTGGGAGCAGAGCAGGACACGACTCCAGGTAAAGCCAAACTCCTACAAGCTCCAGTTCTGCTTTCTGTCCCAGGGAGAACAGAGAGCACAGGATCTGAAGAGTCAAGATAGCTGTTATCTCCAGAACATAGAGCTGTGAGGAAGAAGTCTCACTGCAGACAGACATCAGGGATTTGATTGTTTCCAAGGAAGATTTCACATAAGCTGGTAGACAAAAATCAACCCAGTCACTGACAGTAAAAAACAAATGCAGGACTTGGGGGAGGGGGGGAAAATACATCCAGCCACAAAATCTTCTCATTTTTCCCTGAAGAGAAAAATAATTATGCTTCTGTGTACTTTGTCCATCAGCCAGCACTACATAAGGAAAAAGGTTTAAAGAAAAGAGTGTTAACAGCTCAGACCTTCCCATCTGCCTGGTACTTCCCTTACATGCACTACTCTTGTTTTAGCAGTTATGTTAAAAGGACCAAACAACTCAAAGAGAACTTGAAAATATAAAATTCAGCAGCCTGCTCCTCATTCTGAATGATGGTGGTACTACATATTCAATCATAACAGGGGAATTACAGATCCAAAACACTCTGCAGCTTATTTGCAAACTTGGGAGTGAATGTCACTGCCCAGAGCAGCTGTGGCTGCCCTGGATCCCTGGAAGTGTCCAGGGCCAGGCTGGACAAGGCTTGAGCAGGCAGGGACAGTGTAAGGTGTCCCTGGATGAATCTGGCTGGTCTTTAAATTCCCTTCCAACCCAAAGCATTCCATGGTTCTATGAAAGATTCACACTGGCAGCACAGCCTCCCAAAGCTGCAGTCAGTAGCATCCCACTGTGGAAGGGAAAGTGACTTTTCCTGCACAAGCTCCAGCTTGCTTTTGTTTTTGTAAACAATAGAAGGATTACTTCTACTGGCTCATCAATTTGGCTTTGCATTCACAGATATACACAAACATCCCCTGTTCTGAAGTACTCAGTGTAAACAAGGTGTAAGACATGGCACAACCCAGCCAAGTCTCCCTGGTATCTCCCCTGGCTCAGTCTCAGCCAAGTGACAGCTCAGAGCTGCCAGAGCACATCAAGCTGCTCCTGCCCCAAGCACAGCAGCAAAGGAACCAAGCATGGGACCCTCAGTGTCACAAACACTGACAGCAGCTCTGCTGGCCAGCCTGGTGTTTGAATGGGACCTAACTGAGCTTGGAATTAACCACAAGTGATGTTGCTCACGTGTGGTTAGGGCCCACTCAGTGTTCCAGTGGGAATCAGTGCTCCACGTTGGCAGGGCTGACAAGCCCTGTTTTAGAGTGTGAAGCACTTTACATTAATTATCTTTAAGCCTTGCAGGCAAGACAAACAAGTCTCAGAGGCAGCAGAGCTGTGGAGCACAGACGTGCCCGCAGAGCTCCGGGGCTGTGTCCGGCCCTGCAGCTCCTCGGGATGCATCCAAACATTCCAACACAAACCTGCAGCCTGCTGTGCCACTCTGCAGGGCTGACACATACAGAAAGGGCTGTTATTTAACTTATCTCTACTCAGCAGGAGCTCTGGACACACAGGATCCATCTCACAGTAAAGCTGCTACATTAAGCAAGGCTTCCTGTCTGCTGCATCACAAGAGCCTTAATTTTATATCTTTAGCATTCAAGGAGTTACCAAGTTTAAAGAGAAAGCATCAGGCTATATTTACACTACCTTTCTCCACAAGGTCTGGCAAAATTCAGAATTAGGAGAGAAAGTTTCACAGACAGCCTCTTTCTTTGATAAAACAGATAAGATACTAAGCAGTACAACCAGACCAGTATCCCCACTTTAAATGTGTTCCAAATTACATACCTGGCAGCACTGCTTACAATTTCCCACAATTATTCATTTAGCCAGAGGCACTGCAAGTATTAAGACAATTCTAGAGTTAATATTATCTCAGACATCACCAGATATTATCCCAGTCTCTCAGCAGTTCAGATACAGACAGTGTGCAAATTTACTATCTGTGAGACATTGAAATGTCAGTTAAACTATAAGGAATAATGAAATTTTCTGCCTTGCCACCAGGACTGGTTGAGGACAGGCTGCAATAGCACATCAGTGGTGTTTCTGCAGGGTCTGTCACCAGTGAACAGAAGGGCACCTGCAAAGGGACAGGCTCTCCACACCCTTCTGATGGTCTCATCCTCCCCCTGCTCACAGTGGCTCTTGCTGAATTCCATCCATCACTGTCTGCCAGCCCAAGCCTTATCTGCCCACAAATCAGGGGCATGAAGAGACATTGTTCAACATCCAGTCTCCAGATAGTGCCAGACGAGCTGCCCATGGAATTCTGTCAGGATCCTGATGGAAATTCATACCCCTATGGCAGTGAGTCTACAGCTCAAGTCCTCTCAAAGCAGAAGGCTCAACAAGTTACAGCCAAACATGAAAGCAGAAGATAAGAAAGTGAGCTCATACAAGAATGACAGCTGGCAAAGCACCCAACCAGTCCATCAAGAAGATTAATTGTTCTTTGCTCTAAAATTCAGATGCAGCTTCTATCTAGTCCCAAACAGCTACTGGGAGCAGCCAAACTGGTGATCTTTGGGGAAAGCTTGAAGCTGATAACTGAGATCAAACTGGTCACTGATCAGCATATTCTGAGAGCCAGGGGTGGAGGGTAAAGCAGAGGAAAGGCACATTTTCAAATGGCTGTAACAGAACATAAACTTCAGGGGTTTAGCCCAAAAGTAGCACAATTCCTTCAAAAAGGCAACTAACAATGAGAAACATCCCTCCACACCTGATGTGCACTTTCAGGCAGCTTGAAAGGAAAAAAAAAAAAGGCTGAATTCTTATGATACAGAATTGACAGACAATTTGATTTTAATAAAATATTCAAGACATGAAAGAGTCTAGGTTTGATCAGCCCTGACTGGTAAGACACAGGAGCAATAAGGATGATGGCACTGAATACTAAAGCAGAATTCATTAATGCAGAAACAGCTCGAGTCAACAGGCACAAAATTGCATAAATGGTCCAACAATGAGGTTAGATCACAAAACCCCTCCAGTTCAGGAAAAGAACCCTTACAAATGGACATTTAGGTGCAATAATAAGAAACTCATCACACTAAAGCACCATCCATTTGCCCAAACCACCTCTTTAAAAAGTCATGGGTTACAAAAGAACTTGAGCCTCAGAATCTGCCCAGAGACAAGAGACTAAGGCTCAATTACAGCTTTTAGAGTGTGTTTTATAGCATCTCACATATTTCACCATTTATTATTTCACTTTCAAGGTTATTTATAATGAGTGCTTCAATTATACACTAGGAAGTGACCTCTAATCATAGTGAAATAGCTTGGAAAAAGCAAGTTCAGGATCAGGGAACAAAAATACTCCAAAGGAAGTTCTGAAGGAAATTCAGAGCAAAAAATAATCTTGGTAAGTATTAATAGTGCCACCCACTTTGCCTGCCATGCACACTGCTGTATTACAGACCATGACAACAACTAACTTTATACAGTTTTTACTGCTGAAGTACCTTACTACAGACTTCTACCCCAATTCCCCACAAGCTTGGGCAATCTGTGCACAGATTTTATTTCATCCAGATCTGGGAGCACAACTATTCCTTTCAGGCTAAAATTTAAAGCACAATACTACCATGAAGTTTAAAGCATGAACTGAAAAATACACACAGCACCTCAACCCTTCCATGGCAGCAAAAGGCCCTCACTCAGAAGAGCACAGAAAATATTTTATAATAATCAGAGAGATGAATAAGTAACATCTACTAAATTTCTTTCCAGCCTTTATTACCTGGTTAGCTCATCATACCCCACCTAACTTAGGAGGTCTGGAAGAATCACAGAGGAGGTTTTACAGTTAACAGAGATAAAAACAAACAGCACCATCCAACAGTTTCACGTGCTCAGTTTATTATACACTTTTATAGTAAGAGGGAGAAGCCATAAATAACTCCATTAAAATCTCATTAGCTCTGATCAATGAGTACAGAAGATAATGGAAGAATATTAGCAAAGCAAAAACAGGATCATTTTCTTCAGAACTTAGGTAAAAATTGACCTAAACTTTAACTAATCTTCTACCTTATCTGCAACAAAAGACAGATGAGTGTAAACACAACAGCAAAAACACAACATTTGTTCACAGGAATTAGTCCTGGATTAATCACTGTTTTCATAGGGAAGAAACAAACCATCTCCCCAACACAAAGACCACTTAATTTCCAAACTTCAAGTCAGTACTCAAAAAAATAAGTGCTCAGTCTGTGCAAGATCTTTTATCAACTGCAGGTAGGGCTTAATGCATTCTGTCTCTCAAGATGATGGACTCTGATTTTTAGCCTAAATAACCTAGCTTCACACAGTTACACTGTCCATGTCCATACTGACTGTTATCTAACAACTCCTGGAAACAGCAGGCAACTTCATCAAATTTAAGAGCAACCAGAATTTAAAGATCTTTGAACTCCTACATATTTCATGAAAATAAGCAGAGGGATGAATGATGAGCCTCCTGGGACTAGGCTGGCAGGACACAGCTACTGTGTCCTGACATGGGAGAGGCCAGGGCAGGCACCCACCAGGCAGCTGATCCATGCTAATTCCAGCTGTGGATACACCTCCTGCCTGGTGGAGGTGTCAAAGGATCTAGGGGAAGGGACAAGAGCACAAGGCTTGGGTTGGGCAGTTTATAAAGTCTTTTTTCCTCTTTTCCTCACAGATACCAGACAAAGCAGAGACTGGAAAAGTGTTCCCTGCACAGCAAATCTTCACTGCAAACAGGAAAACCTCACTGAAAAATCAGTGCTGGGTTCAAAAAAGTCTGGAAAGTGCATCTCCCTGTGAGCAAGATGTCCCCAGTTCAAACGGAGGAGCAGAAAAGCTGAAATGCAGCACCAGGAGACTACTCTGGACATGAGAACCCCCCCTTCTGTGCAGGTGACAAAACACAGCCCTGCCCCATAAACAACAGCTGATGGGGAGAATCCAGCAGGCTTAAGGGGAACATAAAATGCTTTAATCTTGGAATTCTGGCTTTCAAAGGGCATTAGGTGGATTCTGAAACCAAGAGAGTGATGTACTTACTCTGCAAGCCAACTGGCAGTCTTGTAAACATGAAGTGCTATCTACATAGCTTAAAGTATTACAGTTTGTTAACCATAAATCAAATAGAAAACACAGCACCAGCGTTTCCATTTAAGTGACTTCTTTTATGTTAATAAGTCTGAATGTTTCAAGTGACTTCCCCCCCATATTTATTCTGAAATTCCACAGTGCTTCTTTCATAATGAATCTAAATACTGCATGAGCTGAACTTCACATTTATAAATATTTAAAAAAAAGATGAAGCTTTTCAATATAACATCTTACTTTCATTACTTGGTCTTTTTGATAACTTGAAACCAAACAGATCATGGATTATAAAAGAAATCAAGTACAGCTTACTTATGTAGATGATATTATGAAAATATTCGTAAGAGAAAACAGGCTTAGAATTAATATTGGACTGTAAAAAGAAACTGAAGAGTATTTATGTTTTAAGAATAGTTTATTGGAGCTCTGTTGCCAAAATAGCCCCAGTAAGTTGCAGCCAGTCCAAACATCTAATAATGGCACAGCTTCCAAAGTCATATATGATAAACACAAATAATGAAAGATGAATAGATAACTCACCACAAAACAGATGCAGAGGGAGATTTTATAAAATGATAGTAATACTGGCTGTGTTACAGAAATGAAACACTCAACTGTTCTGTATTAGCCCCATTTCCCTCAAGTTTCTTTGCTGCCATTACCTAGAATTTGGTCTTCACCATCACTGCTGGTGATCTAGGAGAAAGCTCTTCTCATGCTGCAGATTAGACAATTTGTGTTACAGTATGGGAATGAAAGTTCCTCACACAGCAGGGCAGAAAATGTGAATTTCAGTCTCAGGGTAATACTAGCAAAGTCCTGTATTACAAAAATAACAACAATGGCAGGGAACAGGCTTAAAGGCACAATTACAAGCATAACTCCAACATGATCCTACCCCTTCACAATGGAATTTCTCCACCAAACAACACAGTGGGGTTGATCAGAGTTTAACTCTTCCACTGCTCCATCGCTGCGACTGACACCCAGAACACCTGAAGGGAAAACACCACCTGCAGCCCCCTCAGTCTGAACAGGAAAAGACCAAACACAAGCCTCTTGCAAACTCCTGGCAGGAAAGCAGATTTTTGCAAGGGGCTGGAGTGAACAGCCTGCTCCCAGCCCCTCCACATGCCCTGCTGTGCTCGGGCGCCTGCTCCCAGCTGCTCTGGGGCACCACTGAACAAGGGGGATGGTCTGAAACTGCAGCAGGGTCCAGTTAGGTTAGATACAAAACCAGTTTTTAACAATGAGGGTGGTAAAACACTGGAAAAGGCTGCCCCATCCCTGGAAATATTCAGGGCCAGGTTGGACAGGGCTTGGAGCAACCTGACTGAGCTGAAGATGTCCCAGCTCACTGCAGGAGGGTTGGACTGGATGCCTGTAAAGGTTCTTCCCAACCCAAACTGCTCCATGATTCCATGATCATGCCTCATAGAAATAATGATTATTAATAAGCTGGCTGTTGAGCAGGCTGGAAACAAAGCAGGAGGATGTTCCCAGCCTGGAGCTCAGCCTCTCCCTTGGAGCAGAGCTGCACATTCCACCTGCTCAGAAAGGCAACAAGCTCATCCTTCCCCTCATCAAACCAGAAATCCACTCAGCTGAGCTGTGCTGCCTGAACAGACACGACACAGATCACTGACCCTTCTGCAGGCACACAGGAACTGCCTCCCAACAACTTTGGAAAATCAAAGCAGTAGCCTGAGGGGGGAAAAAAATGGCTTTCTTCTTTGCCTTCTCTGCCCACAGCAAGGTGCATTCAGACACAGCCTGAAGGAAGCTGTGCTGTAGAAAAGTGATGGAATAAATAGGAAAAAACAACAGAGGGCAGGAGAGCAAAAACATCAAAGGAAACTGCAGCTAGCAGCTGGAAGGAGAGATTAAATCCCTTGTTAAAAATCCATGTTTTACAGGGCTTGCTAAAACATACATGAGGGGGAATTTCTGGTATTACACACACCTGTCTATCACCTTTCTGAGCCCTCAGGGCAGTGTTTTGCCTTAAGGCTCTTAGGTCAGTGCACTGTGTTAGCTGGGTATTGTTATTTACAAGTGCTCTGTGTGCACCTCCTGCTTTACAGACACCTGAAGTGACAGCTCAGGCCTTAAACAAGATGCAGGACCTAAGGAGAGGCACTGGCAGCAAACAAACAGGAATTGTATTAAAAACATGCATCAGAACACTGAAAGGGGAGACACACAATGTGCCTGCAAATTATTAGTTACTACTTCTAAATCCTAGAACTGTGATCTAAGGTGTAAGAGGAGGTGACTTGGGATGAAAATAAATAAATTTGGGGGTCTACCAACAGTCAATGTATTCTCTGATAAACTGGTAAAGTCCTATCTAAGTTTTAAGGAAAATTATAGCATATCCTGTTTTAGTAGCATAATACATTCCTCAGAATCTCCAATACATTCTGCATCAGACCCAGAACTCAGGTTTGAACCTAAAGGTGTTTATCTGAGCTGTGCCATTTTGATAGAGACAAGTACAGAATTACCCAACAACACAGGAAGAATGAGTCAACTCAATTACTTTTCACTAGGAAAATGTGAACATTTATTGCTGTCTGAATTTTTCCTGTTCAAATAGACTGTGTGATTTTTTAAAAAATAGAACTCAATGGCTAAAGCCCAAAATCTCTGTCCCATCATACTTAGACAAGTCCTAATCAACCTTTAATTTTCTTACCAATGTACTCCTGAGTTTATTTGGTGTCTTGGCTTAACACAGGTCATTTACATTCATGAAGTAATTTCCCCCCTAATCCTCTCCATTTTTCAACATCTTTTTGAACAAGCACTAGAATCAGTGTTTTAACACAGCCTTACAAATGATGCATTTTAAGGTCATGTCACTTTCTTCTTCTAAATGATACTACTCTGCTTCTTCAGCTGAAGTGCACTCACCCTCGCACCTGCTCAGGTTCAAACTGTTCTCAAGCATGACCCAACCTATTTTTCTGAAGCTGTTGCCCTCAGCTGTCTTTTATTCTCCAATCCATAACTGCTCTACAAGCTTTTACTGTGTGTCACTTTAGATTCGCTTGTATTAAAATGCACATTGTTCAAATAAGCACTTATGGCCAGTCTGGGGCAGCCTGTGCAATTCATTTTACACCTTTAAATAAATAAATAACATTTAATGCCACCAAAAAAAAAAAAAATATCTACCAGGACACATTATGTATTTTCTTACAGATTTTAAAATATGCATTAAATTAATCTCAAAGACCATCTGAAGCAGCCACTCATTATTGGTAAGAGCAGCTGGGACAGCTCAAAGTTAATTCAGCACTCCAGGCCACCAAGGAAGTGAATGGGAAGCAAACCCAGCACAGCACGAGTACTCCAAGCAGGCAGCAAACAGTGCTGCACACTGAACTGCCTGCCAGCAGCAGCAATGCCAGCTTGTAAAACCTGCTAAGAAGGAATTACAATAATTGGGGATTGTAGTCATGAGCTACAGTAATTGGGGATTGTAGTCCTGAGCTCCTGCAGCAAGTCCTGCAGGACAGCCAGGGTGCAGCCCCAGCTGCCTCACCGTGTTCCAGGTGAGGGTTTTGGGGTTTGTCCTTGTACCTGCATGGCTCTTACTAAAGCAGAACAGCAAAAGAAAGAACAGCCTTCAAATTAAAAATCTTCAAATCAGGAGGGTTTTTGTTTTGCAGGGAGCAGGGAAGAGAATTATGTGGCTTCACAATGACATTATCATTAAAAAGCTATAGTCAAAAATATAATCCTCTCACTACAAAACAGATCAAAACTGATCAAGTTAAGGAGTTTTGTGATGGGGTTGTTACACTACCTGATAAGTGAACACAACTGGCTACAGCAGAACTTAAGCTAAAAACACATGTTAATGGCAAAGCTGCTTTCAAACCATGAAAGCCATTTGGCTTTTCTCTGCACACTGGAGTTTTTCTCAAACCTGAAACTACTGAGCCTGCACCACACTAAGGCTGAGAGGGGCAGCAATGAAGGTGAAGCTAAACCCAAACCCAGGCAGAGCAGGGAACAGCTGCCCATGGCCCTGTAACACAACACCACGAGGGGCATTTTCCCTCATGTCTCAACTGGATGAAGTGCTTTAAACGTGCTGTACAAATCAGATTAATCCCACAGAGCCAAGAGGCAGGATTTTCATCCAGAATATATTACTGCTTATGCCTTTGTTCTTTGGAATCACGGCTGCTGGATCCAGGAGGTTAACAGCTGAAAATTAGCATATTCCTCTAACATTTGAGAATGCTTTAAAGCACCAGTTCATTCTTATTATGTGTTAACACATTCCCTCTTTCCCTCATCACAAATCAAAAATTTAATAAACTAATGTTAGCAGTGCACCATTTGAAAACCTTTTAGGACAGTTTTGTTCCTAAAATCTCCTGTCTGAACTTGGTATTTTCACAGCACAGGCGCTGAGACTACAACAAAAACTCCACTCACTCCTCATTTAGTAGGACAGTCCTGAGTTCCAAAGGTTAGAATTAAACCTCTTCTAGGAACATGAAAGTGCCATAAAGATGAAATAGGACTTTATGTGTATAGGCAGGTTTAGATGGGATATTGGGAAGAAATCCTTCCCTGTGAGGGTGGGCAGGCCCTGGCACAGGGTGCCCCTGGATCCCTGGCAGTGCCCAAGGCCAGGCTGGACACTGGAGCTTGGAGCAGCCTGGGACAGTGGAAGGTGTCCCTGCCATGGCTGGGGTGGAATGGAATGATTTTTAAGGTCCCCTCCAGCCCAAACCATTCTATTAATCCATGAATATCAACCCTATAAGCAGCAAAAAAGCAAATACCAAAAGACTTTTAAAAGCCTGGCTTGTGTCTTTTCAAGTGTTTTGAGCTTTTCAAACCCCCAAAACACTAAGGAAAACAAAAATGCCAAGAAGAAACAGCTGCAAAAGTGGCACAATCAAGATCTTTTCTACACATTTTGAAATGTTTTTCAAAGTTTTCCAGATTTTAGCAAATAATAACCAAATCAAATTTCTTCAGTTTGCAGATAAATGATCCATTTCACAAATTATTTTAACACACCATCGGAATGTATGTTAAAATTCTATTTACATTCACTGAAAGATCATATTTGATTAAAGAAGCTTAAAGATGTTTATAAGTTACAAAATATTTTCCCAAATCTAGCAAAAGCCTGAGGTAAAACCAATGCAATGGACTGAAATTACAATACTTAAATTTGAGTTCTTTACTCCCTTGTGCATTTTAGGATCTGATGTGACACAGGCAGTAAAAATCCTGTATCTCACAAACCTTTTTTTCCCCTCAAAGTCCTGGACTCCTTCATGCCCTTGCAGCATCAGGCCTTAACACTTCAGGGCAACATTACACTGTATTGATTAAACAAGGGATTCAGAAAACCTGGGGAAAAGAAAAGGGGGACTGAACAATCACAGTCGATCTCATCACCTCCTGACATGCTGTGAATGTAATTAATCCTACATTTATTTAGGAGAAATTCACATCCTACACATCAAGCAGCAACTCCCTGCTGGCTTCAGACTGGGTAATTACAGTGTAACAAGGACAAGGCTTCCATTGTAAGGAAGAGATGAAAAGGAAAACAGACCTACGAGGCCAACCCACCTTTCAGGGGCTGTCTCACCTGCAAACCAGGAGAAGCAAATATGACAAGCTCAGGAATATCTGATTTTAATTTAGTTAGTACCAATGAAGAGAGCAGCTTCTACAGAGACTGTATAAATGCCACCAGGAATCCTGGTTTTCCCTTTAAATCAAGGAGTCCGTGCTCAAACTGGCATGTTACACCTACAGTCACCAAAATTAGCACAATCACATTTGTCTCAGGGTGCAGAGCACGTATTTGTGAAGGATAACAAAGCAAGTTGCAGATACAGTTCCACAGAACTCAGCAAGGCAATTTAACAGCTCAGCTGTCTCAGCTCACAGCTCTCCCTCACTGCACGTGCTGAAGCTACTACAAAATACAACACAAACAATGATCTTTATAATCTTATGCTAAGTTAAAAAGTAGAAAAGCATACATGGGATCAAACATTCTCCTGCACACGCCAAACCTATAAAACTATGAGAAAAAAATAACTGTACAACAGACAGGCTGGATGGATGAGTAACCTGGTCTTGTGGACATGTCCCTGCCCCTGGCAAAGGGTTGGAACTGGATGATCTTCACAGTCCCTTCCAATCCAAACCATTCTGTGCTTCTATACTGAGAGCACTAAACCCTGGAAAACTGCCAGGAGCACTCACCTGCAATTCAGGAACACAGATAATACACATCTGCAAATATTAAAGTGGCACACGTTTAAAGCTAAATATGCATGTAAATATTATGTAAAAATACTTTAAATTGCCATGGGCTGGAGCTGTTCCCTTGAGCAGGGGTGCAGAACTGCCTGTACTGCCTGCCTGGCCACGGACTCAAAGCTGTTCAGCCTCCCACCCATGTCATGGCCAGCAGGTACATATGTACAACAGCAGCCAAAAAACCCCATGTGAATAGAGCCTGGCACAAAGGGGAACACAAAACACTGGAGAAAGACATCAGGCCACACAAAGGAACCTCAGCACAGCAAGAGACAGTGGGTAAACTATTCTGACTTCTCTAAAGGACACAGCTCCTGTGGGGTCACAGACACAGACTCCTGACAGAAGGGAGAAAAAGCTCTCCTGCAGTGAATGCACACCTGGATTGCCCTGGTCTCAGCTGCCCATATTGCAGCCATCAACCAAACAGTGGTTTCCCCAAAAACCTTCCTCCTCTCCTCCATCCTCTTCTGCTTAAAGGAAGGTGTGAAAGATGGAGAAAACCCCAGACTTAGAACAAAAATTCAGTTCTAATTTCACCTCAGAGAGGCTGCCATATGTATCAGAGTGGCTTGTAAAAGCTCGGACCTGAAGAACAAAAGCATGCAAACCAGGCAAATTAAATTTAATTTTATTATGGAAATGAAAGCAATAACAGAAGTGACAGCAGGGTGGATGATAAGCTCACTTAGCAGGGGGATCAAATGAAGTGATGACATGTCATTATGACCTCAGGGGTTAAAGATGCAATTTTCCATCTGGCTGCATCTGGCTTTTCAACAGAAATGTTGACACCACCTGCTGAGATTTACCACAAGCTGCCTTCATAGGTCTTTGTCAAGCTTTTGTTACCCTGGTTAACATTTACTTTTCCCTCTTTTCTGATAAGTTTGGCTGAGCAACACGCTCTCTTTCTTCAAAACCTAACAACACTTAAAAGGATTTACAAGCCACCTTACACAATGGATGGAATTATTAATAGTCACTTCACAAGCAGCTTGAAAGCAGGTGAAACTGTCTTTAAGATTGCAAGCAGAAAGATGAAATTTTAGCTACACTTGCTAATATCTTCCATTGTCTAAGACATTTGGGAATCTACTTTTCTCTTAGTAACAGGCACCTGAATAAAGTAATTTTTCTGGGGAAAAAAACCCTGAAAATAAAACCTTAGAATTCCAGACCTAGCTTGTACTCCCCATCCCTAATTGACTATTAGCCACCTGTGTTTTATTCAGCATCTTCATCATTTCCAATTCCGGATACACTGTGCTTAAAATAAATCAGCTTTTGCCAGCCCAGTGACACATTCACTTATTCATCTAATTTACCCACAGCCAAACTATAATCTCAAACCAAATTTGTAATCAGCTATTGACACTCTGCTGGCTATAAGGATTTTGTTTCCTCATGGAGTATTTAAAAGCTAGTACCTACCAGGGGTGTTTCTCTTCATCTGGAATGGGACTCTGTGCTCTCTTTCACTGGATATATCCATTATGGTTTTGCCTGTGCCAAACTTTCTTCCTAAACCCAGAGATCAGTGCCAGCACAGGTGAGTTGAAGAGCTTGTTTCCAGCTGGTTTTAAAGAGCCCGGATTCTTCACTAAAAAGAACCTACAGTCTGTTTTAACTGTTTGAACAGAGGCCCTCACTATACCAGGAGTCTGCTGCTTACAGGGAAAGAGGAGAAGAAAAGGAAAACCCTCCACAGATTCTGAGAGTATCCTCAACCACAAAAGGACAGGAGGAAATGGAGACAAAGGAAGATAATGAAGCCTGTTTGGAGCAAATGATAGTTAAGAAATAAAACAGTAGAAGTATCCTGACTGACTGGAGATGGAAGTAACTATAAAACTGGAAGTCCACTACAGTAACATATATTAACAACTTCCCCTCCCACAACTTTTGCATCACAACAGCAATTATAGAATCACAGAATGGTTTGAGTGGGAAGGGACCTTAGAGCTCATCTTGATCCACCTCCCTGCCATGGCAGGGACACCTTCCACTAATCCCAGGCTGCTCCCAGCCCTGTTCAACCTGGCCTTGGACACTTCCAGGGATCCAGGGACAGCCACAGCTGCTCTGGGAAACTGTGCCAGTGCTTCAGAGGGAATTACCAAAGGGATGTCACAACCTTCATCCCCTGAAAGGGAAATGCAGCACCCTCCTCTCCAGTGCCTCACCTTGGGAGCTGGGACCCCAGCTTGAACAGACAAATCACCACCCTGTCAAGGTATGTCCTGAATGCCAAGTGAGCTTAGCTGTTCCCTTCAACACAAAGGAACAAAATGAAGTGTTCCCATTCCCTTTGCACTTGCTGAACTTCAAACACTGCTGAACTGCACAGCAATGACTGCAGCATATGCTTAAATGCTGTCCTGATTCAGGCCTAAAAATAGGACTGGATTCTGCAGCTCCTCTCTCTTGCTCTCCTAATGACAGACAGCCATTGTGCCATGTCACTCTGACAATAAGATAGCTTAATTGCCCTCT
This sequence comes from Peucedramus taeniatus, assembly GCA_013400575.1. Lineage (NCBI taxonomy): Eukaryota > Metazoa > Chordata > Aves > Passeriformes > Fringillidae > Peucedramus > Peucedramus taeniatus. Next base: position 369,935 of record WBNO01017862.1, on the reverse strand, counting down.
TTCCAGCAGCTGTCAGTTCTGCTTAACTGGGACATAATGTGAGAGTCTGGGAGGAAATGTGTTAATCTATCAGTCACTTATAGCTACTGTGCATTTTCCTGGGCTGGATTTAAAGAAAACTGGGTTTATGACTGACTTGCTAGTCATTATATTCATTGATATGGGCAGTAGAGGTATTATTGCTTAATGACTCATTTCTTTGTGAAAGACCCATGAAATAACTTTCTCCTTTATTTACTGCACTTTTTCTACTCAACTTCAACCTGAATTTCCCCATACTTGGTAAATTTCCCACACATTTAAGGTGTGGTTGAAAAAGGCCTCTTCAAATTTGAGTGTAAAATGAACTAACTGGTTGTTTCAGGAATTCAGCAGGACTGATGAATCAAAATGTTTGGAAACACCTGTAATTGTTTGAAAGGATTTTATGCATTGCTACCTATAGGAACAGAGTCACTGAAAGCACACAGAGAAAAAGAATCGACATCTACAAACCATCATGAACAGCTATGAACTGAGGGTCTTTAATTCTCCAAGAAGTAAATTTTCCACACCTCAACATAACAGCCTGTGCAGGCTGCCTCAATTCTCTGTCTCATTCCCCCTTCTGATCACAATTATTACCAAATTCCCTCTATATCCCCTTCACTGTCTTGTGCACTTCAGGTATTTTATCCCCCAGAGTCTCTTGTTGAATACAAAGACTATTTTAGCCACTGGTTTAGGAGTCTGCATTGCTGTATTAACAAATAAGACAATGACTTTTTTTGTGTGTATATGAGTCATGCCTATTCCAACTCACACCTTTTGTGGCTTTCAGAGAAGGCTGTGAAGATATAAAAAAGGAAGAATAATACAAAAGCTGTATGAAAAACAGAGTAAATCTGACAAGAACAATATAAAGCTTAGTAAGATTTGAACATGCAGCTTGCTTTAATCATTTAATCCACTTCCCACTGTTTTCCTACTGGTACTTTTGGTTTTAAGCCATTAAAACATGCTGGTATTCCAACCAGTCTGGCTGCAAACTACCCAAAACTCTGGAAATAAGCCATGCTGAGTCCATTAAAAGAACACAGGTGAGACACAGAAGTGCAGGGGTTTTGTCTGGAGGTGGCAAAGTCCCTCCTTCCTCTCAAGTAGTGGAAGCCAAAGCTTCCCACAGTGCCAGGGAGAGCTGCAGGGGCAGGAGCACAGAGCACATGGGGATTTGTGACACTTGTTCTGGTGTTAATAATCAATTGGTGCAACTGCTACAGCCCATAAATCAATGTTCCATGCAGCTGGGAATGCTTTGCATGTGCTGTCAGTTTGGAACTGGAAGCTCCTTCCAACCTTTATCCTGAAGTTATGTAAGTGCATAAACATTTCTTTTCCTAAGAAAGATCACAATAGAATGAGAATTCCCCAGAAGCTGTTTTTTGCCCCAAAACCTTTATTAACATATTAACGAAAATTCACATTTTTATTTAAAATCCAATTCCTCTCTTCCTTCTCCAATGGTGTCCCTGTATTAAAAAAATACACTTAATGTCTTTGCTTCTGTATCAAGAACTGCTGCAAAGACACAGTTTAGTAAATGAAAAAACTGATCATATTCCCACATATATGAGATAATTTATTTTACTGATATTTGTTCTAAAGTGCTAAAAACATCTCTCACATCAGTAACTACTGAAGAACTTACTTGGCTTTCTGGATCCAGATGCAATAGTCTGTAATGAAGAGATCATTAAGGATGTAGGCAGGGTCACTCTCCATAAAAATCTTGTGAATGTCCAGCAGACACTTCAAAACTGCAGCTTTCCCTGAAACCAGATTTTTGTTTTTGTGATTCACAAGAAATCATAACAGATCATCTTTATCACCTCCCACCTGAAGGTTTAACAACCACCTTGGACACTGGGGTTGGTTCCCAGGCTGGGAACAGCAGCACTGTAACTGTGTCCTTCAGCATCCACATCCCTGGGGATGGGGAGCCTCTGGATTCAGCAGGAATCTCTGCAAGACCAGAGCCTGCAGGCCCAGCCATGCGTGTAATTCTCCACAGCTGAAGCAGCCCCTTCCCCCAGCTCCTCCCCTGCTCAAACTGCAGCACAGACAGGCAGGGCACTGCATTTAAAAAGAAACAAACTAAGCTGAAAAGTAGCTCACAAATAACAAGAAGTTATGGCCCATCATCTCTCTCAAGAGGAGCATTTTTCCCTTTATGCCTACACAAACACCAGTGCTGGGAAATAACAAGGCTGGGAACACAGAGCTCACAGCAGGGCCAAGCACATGGAATTGTGTGAGGCAATGTAAGGATTACCTAACAGCAGACCAGGGCCTGGAATTAGGGAGAACTTTTCCTATTTCTGCTAGTCACAGAATAGCTTGGCAAAATAAAAGAAAAAACTCAGTTCACGTTCAGGAAGGAGTTGACACACAGTCAATAAATACAATAAAAGACTAAAAATGTGTTCTCAGTCCACAACCAGAAAACTTTCTGTTGTCAGTTTGACTTTTCCTTCATATGGAACATTCCAATTAGTTGGAATCCCCCCTTAGTTTTCTGATGACAGTTGCTAAAGGGTTAAGTGCTGGAACACTTAAAAAAATTATTTTCACCGTTTAATGGTGGGGAAAAAAACCCACATTCAAATGAAAACAGCCACCACTGCAAATGGAATCTAATAACTCTCTCCCAAGAGGCTGGCTCCTCCTAGGCTATGAAACCTGAACAGGGATGAAATTACATTTTACAGATTTAGAGGAGGGGAAAAAAAAAAAAAAAAAGAAACAAAAAAGATCAGAACTCCCCCTGCTGTTCAAGCACAAAATTTGTTTGCTTATTTGTAAGTAATTCCACGCTGAAAAAATAGAGCCAGAGAATGAAAGTTAAGGGTGAGGAAGATGGCAATAAGGAGGAGGAATGGGGAGAGCAAAAAGCCATGGCAAACAGAGCAGAAAAAGCCCACTGGTTTTGGAAACCAAGTCAGCAAAGAAAACCTAAAACCCCAAATATAACTAATAACTTTTAAATTGTATCCCCATCAATGCTTGTCAAACATCACTATTTTGACTAAAAAGAAGTGTGCTCTTTTACAAAGAAATGATGTGTGGAATTAAAATTTTGCTGATTTTTTCAGGTTCCAGCTGTCAAGCTGTCAGCCCAAACCATTTCCAACATCCACTCCTGTTACTCATCTGCCAAGTAACAATGTACATCAGTGAATGTTACACTAATTCCCAACTAAAAATGTCTTTCTTCATAAATTCAAAGTTTTGGATTATAGTAGCTTGATGGGTCTCTAATGAGAGGCTGCAAATCTTGCCAGACTTGAAGCAGGGAATCCTGCATCAAGCAAACTATCAAATGTCTGCTTTTAGAACATGGGCCCATGATATTTTACAGTTTTTGCCTAGTTACAGCTTTGCCTTAGAGTGATCAATAAATAAAATGCTTTTTATTTGCAGACACTACTTCCTGATTATTCAAAAAAACCCACTAGCTGTGTTTAAAAGCAGGAATTAAAAAGCTTCCAATGTGTGTAACAGGAAAGTCAGAGGAGGTGTCCACAGATCACTGGATCCTTCTGGAGCTCCTTGCTGAGAGAGCTGCCAGACAACAGCCTCAATTTTACAGATTCAGAAAGTCAGTCCTCTTCCCACAGACTATTTCAAAATAAGGATAAAATTTGACCCCAGCTCTGTATGTGCCATTTGATATTATAACCTGATTTTACATCATGAAATTCTACCAGCTTTCATCCTGTGTATTTGCAAGGAAAGTTTAAGTCATATATCTCTATTTTACATTATTCTTCCCCACAGACTTCTATGTGTTTTTCCTCATTTTCAAGGAGGAGTATTCATCTAAAGATAAACCAAACTTTGCTGTTATTCTCTCTTTTTAATGGAACAGTATTCTGAGACACAAGAAAAGAACTCTACCAACTTTTAAATTAAAACATCCTGCTAATAACTTACCCAGTCAAGCAGTATTTCACTGGATCACTGAATGGTCACTGCAACACCATTTTCCATCATGACATTAAAAGAAAAGCAAATTTCTTACCCCTCGTGCACTGTCCTCCTCAGAAAAAAACCCAAAGGCTGTCAGCACAGCATCTCTGCATTTTTGTTATCAGAATTTTCTTTTTCACACTTATGAACAGCAACATAAGGCAGTGCAGATAAGTGAGAGGGACAGCATCCATCTTCCCCTTCAAACTTCACTCCCTGACTGTTATAATGTCAATGGGATTTTCAATCAGCAACAGTTTTTGGCAGTAGTAAAGATTAATATTGCCATTTGTGTGGGTTTTTAATCCTGCAACTCACAAGCATTTAAAATAAACCACTGAAGCACTGCTTCTCAGTGATCATTCTGTCCAAAAAAGAAATCTAATGCTTTTCTCAAAGAAGTAACTCATGCTAAATAGAGAATTTGCAGGTAGCTTTAACAGGCCAAGGTATGAAGGTTGTGTACAACTTGCAGTCCCTAAACACTCACCCAGCTGCAGAATCATGACTGTGTCATTGAAGGCACGTGTCACCAGCTCAAAATGCCTGTACAGGGGATAGCATAGCACTCTTCTTCCAAAGGATACCAGGACATCATGGATGCTGGAGAAACTCTGTGTGCATCAGTGAAAAATCTGAATTAGTCTGTGTGCATCAGTGAAAAATCTGAATTAGTCTGTGTGCTTGTTTGTTTTCCTTTAAGGAAAAAAGCCATAGCAGAATAGGGGAAAAAAAAAAGCACATTTTGATTTATTATGCCTCTAAAAATCTGTATTTGAATAGATATGAAATGTACATGTTAAGCAGAAACAAGACACTGCACACTGAGTTTGCATGGCAAGGTAACAGAAGTCCTGTACATTTTAGTGGTTTGGGATTAAAACAGGAATGTAGAGAACATGGGAATAAAACATCTCACTCAAGACTTTGCCATCCTTTAGATTAAAGCAATGAATTACATCTGTCCCACATTATTATATATATTAAGGAGAAGCTATAAAAAGCCTTTTAAGAGTAAAGAAAAATTAAATCCATATGATATTAACCAAATACATGTGTACATAGAAGATCTTTAAAAAATGATACATGACTCTGCTTTTCATGAAAATTCTAGATTTTCAAGACAGGGATAAATATACCTGCCTGGGGAGAACAGTTCATTGTCCTCCTTCATGAGTGAGGAACACCTCTAATTTACTCAGGCCAGAGGCATTACGGAGTTATTAAAGACCTTCTTAAAAATGATTTCCCTTCCAGCTTTCACTTTTCAAGACAAAATGCTCCATTTATTAATGAATTTAAAAAAAAAAAACCTATTTCATCTTGAACTCTCAATCTATTAAAATTAATAAAAGCACTTTGCTGACAGCCAGCACTTCTTTGCATTCTGTGACTACCTCAACCCATTGTTCATTTTAATGGATCACCAGCAAGCATTTAAATCATTTATGGTTTGTGATTGAATATTTAGAGGCTAAGGTGTGTACATGTCATGGCCAGCAAAATGGCAGTCAGCTCAAACAAACCAGAGCTGAGGCTTTTTTTTTTTGTACAGAATGATGAAAACTCCCAGCCTTAATGGTTTGTCTAACAGAGATGGTTATTAAGAGTTTGGTGCCAGGATTGTGAGTTTTCTAGTGTGAAATACACTGTTGGTACAGGCTGCACCAAGAACTGCTCTATCACATGCAGAAACTCCATCACTATGTTAGACATGGATGTGGGAAATAATTGTGAATTAAGAAAGGGCATTTTAACTGCACTCCTTTGTAATCTGCTATTGCAGAACTCAAAATAAAAGAAAACCTGTTGTCACAGGTCAAGTTATAACTGAATATAACATTCAACACTACTGGAAAAGACTGAAGGACTGGACCCAAAAATCCTGCCCAATTTCAGTTTTGATCTTGCAAAGTGAGACTTGGCTCAGTAGTCTCAGCTCAGAGCTGGGACAGGCCTTTCCACCTTCCTGCATTTTAAGAATTAATGGATTTCAGGCCAGGTCAAGTCCTTTCCACCTCCAGCTCTGTAACAATTTCTTTGCACAGGCCTGGGGGCTTTCAGTGAGCAGTCTGTACGTGGAGAGAATGGAATTCAGGGTTTCCTCTGATCTCTGCTGGTTCCAAAGGGTGAGCAGCAACTCAAACAGGGACGTGGCACTTGGACATGGTTTAATGGTGAATATGGAGATTGTGCTGGTAATGGTTGGACCTGAGGATCTTGAAGGTCTTTTCCAACCTTTATTATTCCAAGAGTAAGGCTGAAAAGAAGGGGGCAGGTAAAGCAACATGTGCCCACTAACTTCTGGAGCCCAGAAATCAATTTCTGGTACTATTAAAATCAGGATATACAATTAATTAATCTTTAATACTGAAAGAGCAAACTTGGCACAGAAACAACATAAAACACCAAAAAAACCCCCAAGTAACCCAGAAAAAACATAACACAAAACCTTACTTTTACCTTACCTCCAGCCAGCACAATGTTGCACTCAGTTTCCTGATGTTCCAAGATGATTCAACCTGATTTTAAGAGAAGACAGTAAAACAAGTATTATCTAACCCAACACTGCTGGCAAACTATTTAAGATAACATTCTGGCAGCAATTTAAGAACCTTTGTGAATAAGAAGCAGTAATTATATTATGTGCATTGAAATGGCCACAGGACAGCATTAAAAATTATATTGCCATGCAGATGTTGAATAACTGAGTTGCTTTCCACAGCAGGATGATCCAGCCCATGCACAAAATCTTTAAAATATAACAGCAATACACAGAGAAATGGTATTTTAGTGGAATCCTGTCCCTTTGCACAAAGCAAAAGAGATTTGAATCAACAAAAGCCAAGCTCAAATGCCTTGTTTCATGAAAACAGCTCAAGACTGTTGGCTTGGAGAGAGGGTCCTGAAGCCAGCAGTACATGTAAAATGTCATTATTCTTAATATGTGACAGATTCATAGCATTTGAGTGGAAGTGTGGTCCAGCGGGATGACTGGGGCAAAAAGCCAGAAAGCCTTGATCTATAATCCTGGCTCTAGTAAAGATTTGTGTGGCCTGAATGTCTTGGTTTTCCTATTAAATAGGAATAAAAAAAAGGGCAGGGGGGGAAAGGAGTAAAAACCCCAGTGTGTTTTCCACACACATCACACAGTTACTGCAAAACCAATAAAGAATTGTCCAACTGTGGTCCTGGCAGATTTGCAATTCTGTGCAGCTCTAACATGCAACACAACAACAATCCCAGATTATTCTGGTGAATCAGCAGGTCTGGACATTTTGTTTGTCATTCTACAGTCCATGTCAGTCTGATTAAGCCAGAATGGTTCTGATTACATGTGCCAATATTTTGGTTAAAAGCATTGAAAAAACATCTCCTTGGTTCATATCAGCACAGGACACGTGAGGCCCAAAGTTGTATCTGGGAAGCAATTCCAAGAGGGAGAGGTATCCCCACAGAACAAAAAAGAACAATTATTTTGTTAAATTTGCATAAACCAAGATACACAAATCAAAGCTACACAGAATTGTCTGGAATCTCCTGCTACTCCACATCTCTCCTATTCCAATGCTGCTGCAGAAGAACACAGATATTTAGAAATCCTACTAATCCCCATGTGCACCAAATCTAGAGATATAAAGTCCTTCATTTTAACTTCATCATGTATGTTCAATGCCTGGGAATAAATTCATAATAAAAGGTAAGTTCCTTAAATGGCAGTACAGGGTCCAGCAATAGGTTCCTAAAACATATTATATTCTTTACTTTTTTTAACTTACATTCTTGTCCCCTTCATTGACACAGATCTCATAGCAGTATGCCAGAAGAATGTCAATTAATCCAAGATATACGTGGCGACGGCTCCTTTTATCCAGAAGATAAGATTTATTTGTGAACTTTCTCATCTGCTCTCTCTCTTCCTCAGAGAAGACAACTATAAAAAGTAAAAGGATAATTGATTATGAATTTAAAGCTGGCACATTCACTTTAATAGGTGGTAATACTACCTCAACAGTGTCTTTAAAAAGGAGCATGTAACTAATCACAAGTCACCCATCACTCAAGAAAAAAGCCTAAATCTTACTCTTACTTTCCTTTTTAACTTTTATTAAGCTCTGGTATATTCATTTCAATGTCAAGCTCCAGCACAGCACTCCATGTACACACTGATGGTTTTGAACCTGTCCAGGTGCCAAGGATTTCTACTGGATGCCTGGATATCTTACACAGGGATAAATGCACAATCAGGATCAGAGTAAAATGAGGATTCTTAAGCCCACATTGTATGGGACAAAAATCCAGAGGCAAGTGACAATTTAAAAAAAACTATGGCAGTTCTAACTCTGTTTTTTCTGTTCATGCTAAGCAGGTCAGTATCACCCCTTGAATCACAACTATAGATGATATATCTATTCTATAGATAAATTTCTTTATAAGTTGATTCTTCAATGTAAAAATGAACCCCACTTCCCTTTTAAACAGCAAAGGAACTCCCAATGAAATTCATGAAATATAGCAGTAACATTTTCTTCCTTTAAAATTCAAACTCTGAAGCATCATAATGTCTACAACTGGACCATAAAGACAGAAATTCCAGGTCTATTAAAAAACAGCAAACAAGATGTAGACTAGATAATTCCCAAATGTAAATGTAACAAGATACTCCTTAAGTTGCTGCAAAGTGCCAGGTGATCTAAATAAAATACCTTTCTCTGGGAAAATACTTCAATGTCGAAAAAAAATTCTATCAATTGCCTGAAGTTTTTGAAAATTAATTATCCCAAGCCTGAAACTGATTATTAACATGTCCAAACCACCACCTACTTTGTTTCCCCCCTTCAAAACTTCCAAGTACATGGTGTGAAATTATCAGAACAATTAAAATTGTAATTACATTTCTGCTGTACTAAGCCTGTACACTTTTGTACACTTACACTGCCAAATTTTAGCTAACAATCTGTACCACAATCAGTATTAATCTGATGCAAAGCAGCACTTGCTGCTACTTAGAAAGTAAGCTCAATTGGCAAGTTTTTTGTAACTTTGATTTAAAATTGTTTTGTGTATTTGCCAGTAGCAAAACCATGCCAGAATATAAATGTGTGTTAATATATCCACATCTGAAGGAGTCAGACATTCATCTCACAAATTTCTGACAGATGAGACTGCAGACATTACCTTTACATTTTAATCACCTCTTTTACTTGTTTTAAGCTGGTCATTCCTCATGTTAAAAAAGAAGATACTTCAAATTGTCCTCCAGTAGCAGAGTGTCAGTGAAGCAGAGCTTAATCTCTGAGGGGAGGGTGAGGTCTGACAGCCAGAGGGTGTTTTGTTACAACCCTACTGCTATTTTACACTGTGATAACACCACTTAAATCACTGGGAGATCTGTATCTCCAGACTACTATGACACTTCCAGCTCTAAATGTGTTAGGGGCACTTAGATAAAATGTGCTGGACCCACACAGAGAGCTGACTCAGTGGTCAGCCAGCAAAGTACAGGTCAGGAAGCACCTCTGATAATGTGCTGGTGAGAGCAGAGCCTCAGTTCATGATCCTGTCAAGCCAAATCTTGAATCCCACAGCTCTCCCAAAGGGAAAGAACTGAGCAGAACTGACCCCTTCCTCTTTTTTTTTTCCCTTTAAACAAAAATATTATGTTACAATTTTAAGGTTTTTAAATGTGTGCCTCTACCCCTGTAGGTTAAGGAATCAGCAACATCAGATGAAGGAGGAGAACAGTCAGCAGAGAGCAGATTAGTCAGAATGAAGATATTGATATATATATATTGATATTTATCTTGCCTTTTAAAACCAAAGATATTTTATAGAGGAGTCTGATCATTAGCAGTTTTGCATGAATAAAAAGCAGAATTTCCTCAATAACAAAAGCTGCTCTGCAGCAGAGCAGTGTCAGGAAGGAACACATGAGCCAAAGCCCTGAAAACTGAGCAAAGCAGGTAGACAGCACAATTGCAGAAATTTGATAAAAAAAGAAAAGTAATACATCTTAAACTTATGAATCCACCAGTAATGGCATATATTTGAGCCATGCCTTACTGAAAGGTGGAACTTAGAGAGGAAATTGCTTCTCTTTCTATAAAGAAATAAGAAAGAGAACAGTCACTGTAAGCATGAGAGGTTACCCTGAACAAAATAAGATATCCTTGGAGCATATAAATGTTAGATTAAATACATATGTCAGCCTGAGCCTTTGAAGATTATTGTGTTGCCTAAAGAGGAGTTTTTTACAGTAGTGCAACTGGAAGTAGAATAAAAATGAACTTTTAACCAAGCTGAATGTGACTGTTAGAAAATACAAACCCTTTCATCTGGAATCTGTAGAAGCAAGACACTAATGTAAACTTCAGCAGCAGCAGCAAGGAAGCTTTCCAAAAATGTTATCCCCTCATGGGAAAGGCTGTGTAATTAATAAGGCTTTATGGAGTATTACTTGACTTGAATGAGACATTGTAAGTGTGAACAAAAAGGGCTGGAAGAGAATACACAGTAAGATGAACAAAAAGGACAAAAGAAAGAAAAGACACTTGGGATAAGAAAAAAATTTTAAAAGGAAAAATACACAAACCATGCACACAAGCTGGAGAAAAAGTTAAAAGGTCAAATAAAAATAGATTCAAAGTAAGGACAGAAAGAGATTAAAACTTTAAATGTTAATGAGAAGAGATGAACCAAAAAGAGAAAAAAAATTGGTAATGAGACATAGAAGAACCTGATGATGTAAAAACAAAGCAAAAATAACCAGGGATAAATATAAGAGCAGTAATCAACCAAAGAAAATCTTCAGTTAATTGCAATGTCATGCAAAAAATAAAAAAGGCCATCTGTACTTCTAATTACTTCTTGCAGCCAAAGACATTATAAAGACAAAAGTAATCAAGATTTTGGTTCCAAGAAATCAATAAAGAAAACAACTGAAAAGACATCAATATAAGTCAGGAAAAAGAAGAAAAAATATTCTCTTTATTCAGTATTTCTGAATAAGAAAATAAACTTTTAAAGAATCCGCTAATTTTTATGTCTCTTTCCCACCATAAACTCACTTTTACATTTAACATGAGGAGCAACATGTCTTTATTCAAAAACAAACCCTTCCTTCCCACAGGACAGAGGGGAATTGCTGATGAACTGCACCATTCCTTTGGCTGGGTACAGCAATATAAAACCACAGGGGACAGAGAATCCTGCTGATGATCAGATCCCAGGTGGAACAGCCTGGAGCCACCTCCTGCCCTCCTGCATTTCCATTCACAGGAGACCTTCAAGTAGAACCTGCACTCCCTCTCATGGTGGTTTCCTTCACCACAGCTCACTCAGGGTTAGGAACTTCCACTGATTTCAGTCACTTATTCAAACAGCACAAATGTTACCAAAACTGAGGTCTCTGCAAGGAAAAAGGTGGGTTTGTTGTCATTAACATCACCCAAACTCCAGATTGCCTCTTATGTTACTTAAATTTCCTCAAGATTCACAAAACAGCATGAGCCCCTCCACTCAACCCCATGAAGGTGAGATTTTTTTGATCATTCTTATTAAATGATATCTGTTATAACAAATATGGAGCAAAGATGATCCTTTATAAAGTCCATTTTCTTTGTATTTCCATTAGCAGGCTTGCCAGGCTTTTGAGGAGCTTGTTGTTGCCCCTAAAATCCAACAACAGACATGTTTTTCCTTAGTACCTCAATTTGGAGGAGAAACATTCCTTATCAATAAAATCATCCAGCAGCTCTTCATTTTAATTATATTCCTTAAGCCAAGCAAACAGGAGTGGTGTTTCATTTACTAAGGAGGGAATGGATAAAAACAAACAAAGGCATCCCTCATTATTGTATTTTCAAGCCTCTTGTACCTTTGTCCAATGCTTTTTAAATCAAGTGTTTATGATGGACATAATTAACAATTTCTGGCTTCAGAGGCTGAAAAGAGACCAGGAATGAAAATCAGATTACATTCACAGTAAAATACACAACATCTATCCAAATTCTATTGTTCTCCCAGAGAAAATGTGGAAGTGCAGGTATTATCAGTGCACTGAGAACCCCTGGTGAAGGGATTATCATCATCTGCTTTAGGAATATCAGATTTCCATACAACATAGGAAATGAACAAAGAACAATAGAAGAAAATTCACAATAGTAACTTGTAGTGCTCTCTGTAATCACTGTGTGCAGGGAGGCAGCCTCAGTTATCTGTTAGCAGTGTTCCCACAAGGTCACCTGCTCACCCTGGAAACATCCCTTTAGGTTTCTAAAGGGACACAAAGAGTTTTCTTTGAGAAAAGGTCTCCAAGACCCATAAAGTAATGTAATAAAGTAATAAATATTAAATGTAATAGAGTAATAAATTTCCTTTAAGAACAATAAGCTGTAACACAGAACCACAGCAATTATCATTCAAGCAACAGATGTGTGTGTGTGTATATATATATATATTTATAAGTGTATTCTCACCAAATGCAGGACTGTCATGTTCCTGATGACTTTCTCCCTGCAAGGCTGTCATCTTTTTATGAGCATCAATCCACCAGGGTTTGTACTTTAAAAGATGCTTAATAGCTTCATCTTCAAAAAAATCAGCTCTAGGGAAAATAAAAAGAACTTTCATATGCTATTTATTTCATTTCATGTTATATGTGGCCACATTTTAACACATCCATAGAATACATCTCACTTGGCTCCAGGTTATTTTCCATGTTAGAAATGTGTTCTTTGATTTTAAACCAGAAAATAATTATTATTTTAAAACCCCAATATTCTCCCATCTTTCAGTATTCCTTCCTTACTTCCTCCACCTTGCCTGAGCCACCCAGAAGCCCAGGGAATTAATGAGTTTGCAGCATCACATCAAGCTGAACCAACCTGATTTGTTCTGAATGCAGCTAAAGGAAAACACTCCAAAGGCTTCTCAGACAAATCACTTGATTTTATTGGGTAGCTCTCCCACTGAAGATCCAGGGAATTGGTGGGGAGGAAGTTGTGCAGCTGAAGGATAAAGGTGAAGCAGGGATGGGGAGGGACTTTAAGCAAGGACATGCAGCAGCAAGGTGGAAAAAGAAGAGATGCACATGAATTCTGGAAGAGAGATCACTTCCATCTCGGCACAAAGCCACTGTGGTAAAAAATCTCAATCTAGTAAGTCTGGGAGGATTTATCCTAAAAGGATTCAAGTTCTAAGCCTCCTCTTACTATATGAGCTTTTTCTTCAAGCCAAACAATGGTAAAAATACTGAGAATTGGAAAAAAGCACAGGAAATTTCTCAATACCTTCTTCATCACCACACAAAACCTGAACAGAGAATGCAATCTGCTTCCCTCTCACACTGACAAATTTTTTTGTTGCCTCCCTTCAAAGCAACTTATCAGCCAGGGTACATTTTCCTCAAGGCCATCAGAACAGTTGTTTGCCCCCATTTCTACCAGAGCTTCTGTTCTCCTCAAGAAAACAATTTTTGTTGAAGAAAGGCTGGTATCATCTGTTCTGAAACAACCAAGACACAGCCATTAAACTAAATGGTGTAGTTCTACCAGGCCAGAACACAGAGTCTAAATCTGAAATATGAAATTATTGCAATTTGCATCCCATTAGAAGTTAAACTAACTTCAGTTCTAGTGAAATGTAGTTCAAGAAAGCTATTCTATTTTTTGTGTGTTAATAGAAGACATGAGGATGCCTCTGAAACATCCAACTGAGGAAAAATTCTGGATTTGCAAAGTCACCTTCTGAAACAACTCAAAATGGATTAAGCCTTCCTGTCCCCACAAAACACACCACAGTACTAATTCTCCCCACTGGGGACTATCCTCTTGTCCAACCAGATCCATCTTGCAGGAATCAATTATATTAATAAATCTCATGGCTTTCATTTGTTTTACTTATCTGAACCTAATTTGACCTGAAATACTCCAACCTGAAAGGCACAAAGAATCATTTTCACCTCACCACACGGAATGAAGCATAAAAGAAACACAAAGTTTTGGTGTGGATATTTTCCTCATTCTGCTGTAAAACAAGTTTCACATGATGAAGGTGAAAAACAAAGTGGCCAAGACAAAATTTCGTAACTTCAAAACTCAAATTCCCCCCTCCTAGACAAGTGTGGCTTATTAATCCTTTTTTCACAAGGTGATGAGACAAAACCAGACCAAAAGTAAAGCTGCTCTTTCCAAAAGTGATCTTAAATCCAATCATCTGTGAAAAGGGAATGTGTTTCAGAGGTACTTGGCCAGGTGAAGTTAATCAGTACTCACAGGTAATGATCAGGCTCAAACTTGGCAGCCTCAGCTTCCAAACGTTTCCTCCTACGTTCCTCTGCAGGAGTTTGGTCTGGATCCTTAATGTCAATAACATCACTGAGCTCATCCTGCAAAGGGCAACAAAATTGTAGGACCAAGCCACTGGTACAGCACACAAGATTTATTCAGGAAGAATTTAAGAAGAATGCTTATCAGCATTGCACTGAAATTCCTAGAAAAGCTTCAATCTCCAAATTCAGGCTCCACTATGCAAATAAAACATCAAAATTCCAAGGAAATGCAATTATTTGAAGCTCCTTAGAACTCATGATATTATCAAGTCTATACAGGCCATTTTATCATAAGGCAGGGAGGTTATTTTGCATTATGATAAATTTGCAATGTTAAACAAAAGCACACAACCCCAACAAAGACAAGATAAGAATCACACACCATCTGTGACTTTTGAGAATACTCTCACTCTCTGAAGTGGCTGTACATTAATTAATAGGCAATTGCAGTGCCCTTTTAAACATCATTAGGTAGTTATTTCCCATCTCATTAATGCTGATGGGAAATGTATTTCTTCACACATTTCATGGTAATAAAGCAGCAGGCATGTCCAACCAGAATGTAAATAACTTTATTCACAGACAGCAATCCTGCTCCAAGCCCTGTGAATACTATAACTCATACCAACAGTAAGTTAGAGTTACATAACTGAGTTGCACTTTTTAAAAGTTGCTGTCTTGTGAGCCAGGAAGCCTAAACAGCAAGATACCCAAAATTTCTAAGACAGGAGAAGACAAAATGCATCTACCTGCAGCCTCTGGAACACCCCTGAGCGCAAATTCCCAAACCCATAGGGGTGCTGCAGCGGTGGAGGGTTTTCTTCATAAGGAATCTGTTCCATTTCCCAGTCAAATTCTTCTTCATTCTCTTCAGACAGCTCAGCAGAGGCAGCTGTATCTATGGCATGGTCAGAAAAAGAAAATTATTACATAGAAAAATACATATTATTTCCTTGAAAGGTTTATTGTGCTACTGCTCTTTGCCTTTCTTATTTTACTGCAACTTTTAAAAAATCTCACTCAACACTGGGTCATACAGATCTGTAATCCACAAGTCCTGCTTCAAACTCCCCAACTTTCAAAAATGACCATCAGGAACACTAAATTTCAAATGCACTCCCTCAGACTGAAATACATCTTCCACTGAATTCAGTAAGATCAGCATTTGATGCTAGGAGAACCATGACAGAACCTAAGCGATGTTACCAATAATTTAAGGCAGGTATTAAAAAATCAGAGACAGACATTTTTATCTGTTAAATACTGATGTTAAGCAAGACACACACTAGAACCTGTGGTTTTAATTAGCTTCTAATAGTCCAACTGTAGTTTGTAAAAAGCAGAAGACTCAACTGTGTGTGTGTTCTACAGCCACTAGAGGGGTACAAAGCCCTACAGAGCATTAGCATATTTTTAAAGCACATTTTAAGCCTATTTTGGAAAAATTTAAACATAACTAAACCTATAAAGTTGACATGTTTATCATCTGTAACATTTATTTCTGCTCTTATCCATACTTTGATTTATTCACAGCCTTCTCATACCTTGGACTAGTCAGTAATAAAAATATTGTACTTTTCTACATGTATCACTCTACAGATCTATAACTGTTTCATTACACACATCTTGTATAAACAAGATTGATTTTATCATACCCATCTCTTCTACCAAAAGTTTTGCTGATCTTGATTTCTTTGGTGCTAAAAGAGATGTCAGCATGTCCAGCCCCTCAAAATATTGGCCAGGAACCTCCTTGGGCAAGTGAATTGTAAAAGTACCTTAAAAGAAAGCAGGAATATAATTATTGCATTGAAATATCTGAGACAGGCAAATGTGCATTTTTTCCTCTATGAGAAAGGCTCAGAGGAAGTAGGACACATGCAGGTAACATTTTATTTTTCATTGATCCCTGTGCATGTTTTTAACCTTATTTCATAACAATTCAGGATTTTAATGATAAAACATGAAAGAGAATATTTAACTACTTGGAGTCTCCTGACTTACACTGTATAAACACAAACCAATTGAAGAAAGCAAGCTTTATTTAATTTTTAATCCTTACACCAAACAATCCACAGAAGCTACATTCACCAATCTGATTATTGTCTTAAGTCATGTAATAAAAGTTCTGCAAGCAACATATTTATTGCTTTATGGTTGTTGTTTTAAAGTATAATTTACTGGAAATAGCAACATTTTTTATGACACAGATACCAATACCTTCATCTGTATTGTAAGATGCTTTTTCTCTGCCATCCTCTACAATTCTTCCAGGAAGTGTCAATCTGCAGGCAAAAAAATGAGATGCCTCACTGAAAGCCTGACTAATTCTGCAAGTTAATGTCTCAGCCTATAAAAATGTAAGGCACATTCCAAAAGCAGCACAAAGGACTAAGCTACACTCCACAGTAATGGAATCCATGCAGCTCAATCCCCCCGGATTCCTCCCAGGAAAAGACACACTCTAAAAAATTTACACCCAGAGACTTGTCTGCCCATTTACAATTAAAAAGCCATTGTACAGTAAATTTAGGAAAGTATTTCTTTCAACTCCCTTTAACATGATTTAATGCCTAGGAACAAAGAGGCCAGATGCAAAAAAAGAAATCTTTTCATGAACTGAGCTGTCTGTAGTCAGGAGAATAAAAGCTGCAGATGAAGAACATTCTGAAGGGGACCAAAATTAAGTTAATTTCCTACTATGAAGATCAATTTTTGAAAACTTTTCCCACTACTTGCCTGAGAAAGTATGGCTTAGCATAAAATTTGAAGTCTTCCCCTTCAAAATAAATGTCAAACTCTGAAGCTCTGGCATAAGGCACTCTGATTTTTACTGTAAGGAAATCTGGGTCCTGGGTCAGTTCAAAAGCTGGAGTTATCATGATGAATCCAGCAGGAAAAGCAAACACTGCTTGTGTGGCCCTGTAGAAACACAAAAGAAAAAAAATATTATTGTAGCTTCCAATTTATGAGAGCAAGTGATGCCTCTCCAAAATTCTGTAAGAACATTTCAGATTCCCACATAATTATCCTCCATGTACTCAAGAAGAAAACACTGATGACAACAGCAACAACATCAAAGTGTTATCAAAAACATGAAGGAACCACCTCTCTGCACCTTCCTGAAACAACTGAATGTAGGGTTGGAAAGCACCTGTTCCACGTGAAAACCACACTAAAATTCAGTCCTGAAACTTTTCAGCTTCTTGTAACTGTTATTTATAATTTCACACATAGCAGACCTTAGACCTTTGCAGCTCTCTAGTGAACTGAACACAAACCACTATTAAAAAATCCTAAAAACAAGGAATACTTCCAATAAATAGAGCTGTGTTTTATAATTCACTCACATATTAGCCAGAAAATGAGCAACAGATTCAAGAGCAGTTTAGATAATATCCCTCAGAACTGTATGTATGTATATACACTGGCATGTGTATATATTTAACACAAGAAAAGGAATTTATATAGTACTATTCACCTAATATACCTATATAATTGTCTGACCTTTTAACAGTTTCTCATCTCAGGTTTAATTCAGAACCCAGTTATGGATTGTTTGGGGATTTTTTGGTTTTGGTTTTTTTTTTGGTTTTTTTTTCTTTGGAAGGTTTGTTTACAAAAGGTTACACAGTTTTGAAAATTAGCTTTTTAAACCAAAAAATATTTTAAAAATTTAAACAAATAGAACCAGAATAAAACTATTATTTGGGAAAGAATTACTTTTCACTCACTTTCAGTTACCTTTACTGAACATATCCCCATTCTGACAATTTCATAAACAGCCAGAAATCATTAACAAGGCTAAACTAACATATCACCCTTTTTCTCATATGGGCAATTAGCCTTGTTTAGCATGTATGAAAAATATTAAAACTTCCCATTTCACCACATCACATGATTGCAGGGGCAACATTCCCACCCCTTCCAGGCTGAGAACTGCCAAGTGTTTCATGGAATTGTATCTAAATAGGAAACACCTGCCTTGTAGAACACCTACACCTGTTCACCAGATGCACTTTCCTGTGGATTTTCTTCTTCTTTCATCACCACAAGCATGGCTACGAGGCACCAAAACCCCAATAGCTCATTTGAACTCTTCAGGGATGACTCACCAGTGTGTATTTTTATTTTCCCTAGTCAGGAATTAATGAACAGCAGCTCCAAAACCAGGCCCAGCTCTCCCTGCCCTGCACTTGGAGCATCCCTGGCCCAAATTAATCACCCCAAACCCCTCTTGGGGGGATCCTACACAAATCCCTGATATCTCACAGCTGAGGAACCACTGGGCCACAACACTCAGACCCCAGGTATCCCAAAAAAAAAAAAATCACACTTCCCACCTGTCCTGTGATTTAGGGAAAGGCAGAGGGAGCAGGGTGGGACAGGGATGGTGCGAGGCTCGGTTAAACTGGATTAAAACTCGATGGGGTTTGGGGGACCCTCCAAGGCAGGGTCACCTGGAGCAGGTGACACAGGAACCCCGGGTGGGCTTGGAATGTCCTCAGAGAGGGAGACTCCAGACTCCCCGGGCCGCCTGCTCGGTGCTCTGATACTCCCCGTACAAAAGTTCTTCCTCACGTTGAGGCGAAACTTTTTGTGTTTCGTTTTGCGGCCACTGCTCCTCGTCCTGTCGCTGGGCTCTCCTGAAGAGTCTGACCCCGTTCCCTAACACCTCCTNCCCGCCCGCACCGGGGCGGAGCCGCGCATGCGCCATCGGGCGGGCCCGCCCCGTTCCAGCCGCTCCCCTCATGGCCGCCCCTCAGCGCCGCCCGCGCTGCCCTGCGGGCTCTGCCCCGCTGATCGGTGTTTATAGCCCCGCTCCTTTGCTGGAAATTTGCAGAGATTTAAAGATCTGCTGTGAATTCCTGCTGCCCGTAAATCTGGTGGAGTTTCCTGATGTTTGCAGGAGTTGTGGGAAAGGGAGCGGTTAACAGGCAGTTCGGGTGTGGGCAGTGTGGCTGTGTAAAGCTGGGTCGTTTAGGGTAAAAATCATAATCCATTGTCTTCACAAATGAAAAGAATGAATTTTTACCTGTGATTGCACAAAACATCTTGCACAGACTGGGCATATTTTATTTCAGCAGCAGCTTTTCATAAGTGTGGAAATTGAACTTGAGTGTGTTGGGAGATGGTTTGTTTCTTTTCTGT
The DNA here is from genome assembly GCA_013400575.1 of Peucedramus taeniatus. Taxonomy (NCBI): domain Eukaryota; kingdom Metazoa; phylum Chordata; class Aves; order Passeriformes; family Fringillidae; genus Peucedramus; species Peucedramus taeniatus. The sequence continues at coordinate 350,446 of WBNO01017862.1, read as the reverse complement.
GACACCACTGATTAATCCAGTACTAATTCCTGTGAACAAATGTGCTGTTTCTGTTACGTGTACGCTCATCTGTCTTCTCCTCTGCTGCAGATAAGGTAGAAGATGAGTAAACAGAAGAGTGATCCCACGAGCACTGTCAGAGGAGGAATTCCCAATTACATAAAGCTCTTCTAAGCTACTGGATTAATGCAAACATTGGCAGGGTGAACAGGGGACAGATCCTGATGGATCAAAACAATTACAGCAGGAAGGAGAGCAAGAAGATCCAGGAGCAAAAAAGTTGGTTTTAAAGCTGTAATTTATTAAATATATCACCTAATGTAGAATTAGTCTAATTTTTCTGCTTCTGTACCATGAGAGGTATTCTGGTTCTAGATAATTCTCTACATTTTAAAATGTTCCTGACTGTCTTACTGCCCCCTCTGAAATGCATTCAAATATTTTTCCTGGAGGGAAAAAGCATAATTATGTAACCTCTCCTAATAAAGTTTTCTTTAAAAAAAAAAGTAAACAAACAATCCTCCAGACTGAAAATCCACTGAATATGTACTGAACTGAACCAGCAGTTCAAGTACTTCACAAAAATTAAATAATTTGCTTCAAAATAGATAGTTCTCCCCATTGATTTAAAATTGATGGATGGTTTTAATATTCAGCCTAAACTTCCTTGTGTCCCAGTTTTTCACGTGCAGAAATTGAAGATGTATGGCATAGAAAAAGCTTTTTCTCATGTTAAGAAGTTAATGATATCTAATTTCAGATGCTGATTTGTTTTGGACCAAGGCCTCAGTCATGTCCTCAGAAACTTTTGATGCATTTCCAGAGAACTTCAGCACTAATTAACTTTTAGACCTTACAAAGTAATCTGTAATAAGTATATTGGACAGGAAGCTGGATTATGAACCAGTAGGCACCATCTTCTCTGGATAAGTTCAAATTTGCAGGACATGCCTGTGAAAGATAAAGCAGTTTCATCTACAAGTTCATTTATTCTTAACTGACAATTTCCAAGACTGCCTCAGAATTATTTTTTAGAGCCTAAAATCTCCCAGCCTTTTTTTTTTTTTTTTCCTAATACATTCATTGTAACAGAACTATTTATAGATTTATTTTAGTGAAGAAAGTGGTGCATCAGCCATTCTGCTTTTCCATCCCAGTAAAGGATGAAGCAGCATCTCTAAGGAATGAGTATTGCTTTCTTCTGTAAAATACATACTGAATTATTTTAGAGCTGCAATGAAAAAGTTTTATTTGGAAATGTACAAACACTACATCTTTTAGTGCATCTTTCTGATGAAGGGAATTTGGCTGGTATGTAGTTAATGGAGCACAGAAGAATTAAAATGCGTTATCTACAATGTTTTGGGCAAGTAATTAGGACAACTTGCTGTTTGCTTGAGAAATAAAAACATGAAGCTTTGCAATTGATAAGCACAATTGGCTCTGCATCACTAATAATGAGTAAATCTGGCAACCTTGGAAATGGTAATCCAAAACAAAATTACTGAGTGGGCTTAATTGACACATCTAGAGAAGAAAGTGATTGTATTGATGATACAAAAATCACACGTTTGAACAGCTCGAGGATTTTGAGGATTTCAGCCACTGGTACTCCTTTTCATTAAGTATAAAGATTGGTAGGGTTTTATTATAGTCCATATATTCTTGGGAAAGAGCATATGTTTATGCATTGTGGTTTTTCTGTAGTTTCTCATTTAGTATTGCTATTTTCTCTTAGCATGAAGTAATTTACATTTTCCTATCTGGCCACAATCCGAGTTGGATGAAACTCTTGAAACAGTAGTTGTTCATTGCATTTGGACTGATGCTAAGGCAAAGCACATTTTGGGACACCACTGGTGAAGAAGGCATGTGGTGTGAGCAGTGTAAAATGGACAGGCTGTACGGTTCCACTGCCAAGTGAATGCCAGCGTCACTTCCAGTGGCTCCATGAGGGACACGAGGCTCCTCCAGTACTAAACTTGCGAGGCTCCACTCTCCCTTCTCTCCCCTTTGGTGTCTCCATTCTTTGCACAGCTTGTACTCCAGCTCCATGGGGCAGAATCCTTGTATTTCTGTCACTCTGTACATTTCAAGGTCGTAAATCAGATTAGGACCCCAAGCAGGATGTACACTCCTGTGAAATTGAGTGTTGTGATTTCTGCTGATGTTCCACAGCAGACTGGCTAGGATGGGTCAGACGGGGACAAAGCCACCCAAAAGTCAGTGAGCGCTTTGTTCCTTTACCGTTCTACAAGTATGGCACTTTCTCGTTTACCTGCCTTCGGTGCAGATGGAACGAGGAGTGCGCACTGCCTGCAAGCGATAAACTGGGGCTGCAAGGCGGAGGGAGGCTCGGTTTCCCCGTTAGCACAGGCAGAGGAAACGCGCTGTCGAGACGTGTTCCCCTTTTTCTCCTGATCGCCTCGCTCCACACACGCTCCCCCAGCACTGCCCACCCGTGAAACCAAAGGTCCCTCTGAGTATCCGTGCCCGGCGCTGCTGGCTGTGCCTGTGGCACGGCCGGGCCGGTCCCGGGGCCGGGCTGCTACTCCAGGCAGTACGGTAGGCGCGGCCCGCCCCGCCCCGCGCCGCGCCGCTC
>WBNO01017862.1:288905-347711 GCA_013400575.1 Peucedramus taeniatus | reverse complement strand
GTGCCCGTGCCCGGCCCCACGCGTGACCCGCCCGCCCCGCGGGTCCCCTCGGCGGTGTCGCTTTGGTGCCGGCGCGTCGGGCACTTCCCTCTCCCAGATGTTCTTTCCCCGCTAGTGATCGGTGATGAAAGTCGCTTGTGCAAACTGCACAAGTTGGCAAGTACAAACTTTTCCCTGCGCGGTTCCCCTGGCAGCGGAGTTGCCAGAGGTGCCACGAAAGGTTTTCCCTGTGCCCGGGCGGGGGGGTTCGCTCATATCTGCGGGAGCAGCCCCTGAAATAGCGGCTTTCCCTTAGTCCTGGCCCTGTTTCGGAGGCTGGCGGGGGCAGTGCTGCTCGCTGTCTGCGCTGAGGGGCTGCTGTCACCCCGGGAGCTGCGCTCTGCGGCTTTGCCGGGGAAAGGGAACGCGGCTCCTCGTTGCCGTGCCGTGCCTCTGCGTTCCAAACTGCCGAGGCACTGGCAGATTTTAAGCTGTCGAGCTTTTTTGTTCTGAATGTTTCTTATATGTAAATTAATTCTGCAGAACTTTAAAGGTGTTTTAAATCGTGGCGTGTTTCCTGTCCCAGCACCTTACAGGCAGGGTATTTTTTAAAAAACTAATTAGTTGAGAAAGGGCAGCTTTCAGTGGGTGGAGGACTTGTTTTCCCCCTTTGCATTCCAATTATATTATGGTCAGTGTGACCTCATATATCTAATTAACTTGGTATGTCTTTGTGTCTCTGATTCATGATTTCACAGAGATGTTCTGAATGAAAGACTATTCCTGTTTCTTGAGCTCTTACTCCTTAACTTATTAAAGCAGTTGGTTTCTCCCCAGCATTGTTACCCCACTGAATGCAGGAGATGTTTTCTGGGGCTGAGAGTGGGCCACGGACGGAATTTAAATGCCGGTATTAAAGCAGGATTATTTCCACTAGCAACTGTACCTCCCGAAGTCATTTTTCTTTAAGGCATATCTGTGTGATTATCATGGAAATCAAGAAGAACACTGAAGGAGGGAGCCCGGAGAGTGTGGAACTGCCAGAGGGTGTAAACAACCATTCCACTTCAAAGCGCTTTTCAGTGGCATCTTCATGTTTCACAATTTGACGTTATCTAACTTTTTGATTATTTGTTGACTTTGCAAGTCCTTTTTACAAGGTCTGCAACACAATAGCAAAAAAAAAAGGGAGGAATTTAGTATTCAAAGTGTGCATTTTCTTCAGAATTTTGTTTATGGGGCTTGGTGGTTGTTTTTTCCTTCGTCATCCTGCAGCATTGGCCCCAGCAGGAGTTTCTATAACTGAGAAGCACAATTCTATAGGTTCTGTTCAGCCATTTACTAAAAGATTCTGTGTTGTACTAGTTACTGCTAAAATGTATTCAGATGAGGGTATCCATAAAAAAAGAATTTTGTGGAGAGGGTGTGACTTAAGTGGTTTGAAGTGGAGCTTGGATCAGCTTTTTAAGCCCAGCAGATCCCACCACCTGATGCCTTTCCAACAAGGCAAGCACCTTGGGCTTAAAAAGCCTGATCCAGGCTAAACTGTGGGGGGTTTGAATTGGGATTGTAAGAAACAGGCCATGATTATCATTTTAGTTCCTCCTTATGAGCAAAGGAACATTATCTAACTGATTCATTCAGGATAATAACAAATCTGCTTAGGACTGTAAGATCTTGTGAGGTGATCACAGTGTACATGCTTGTATGAGACTGCAGAATTGATTAACAGAACTTCAGTGAGGTTCTGTCTGTGTGAATGTAAAACATTTAACTTCAGTTTTTTCAGGTTTCGTCAGAGGATGCAAGATTTGGGCTCAGCTCAGAAACAAAGGTGTTACTTAGGATTTGTGTTTGCTTCATGAGAATCAGCATCTTGCAGGGAGGATGAATTGTATTTTGACTGGGATTTGTCATACTGCTTTCTGTTGTCCCATAATATCAGAAGACATCAGGTTTTAAGAAGTGCAGAATTATTTTAAGAGAAGAAGCTCTAAGTAAAGCTTAATGTAGGCACATGTCATTAGCTGGCTGGTGCTTCACAAATGCAAGCAATGACATTTGTGTGTCCTGCTTTGGTCATTAGATAATTTTAACAAATCTGGGTAAGTTTCTGGTTAGCTTTGAAAACTCAATTTTTCGTGGTAGTTTTACTGCTCATTCCTGTTGGAAGTAGCAAGTTCTATGCCTTCAGTAAGACTTTTTTTATATAAAGAATTTTAAGTATGTGCCAAACCCATGTGTGCAAAGTATCAAAAAGAAGGAGGATTGTTTTACATTTGAAGGGCAGATGTGGCCATGCTCTCTCTTAGACCAGCAAGGCAGGGGAAGTGAACCTTTGCCAGCACCTTTAGTTCCCTGAAAGTAACTTTTCCAATGCAAAACATCCCTTGCATGGCAACCTGTCAAGGTACTTTTTCTTTCTGTGCAGCCTGTGTGCACACAGATGCAAGTTTGGCTTGAGTTGGATAATAACATGCTGAAACCCCAAGTATTTCATACTTGTTTCATAAAGAATCTGCTTCATAAAAGGAGGGATAAACTTCCATTCTGGTTTTGAGTGGCTTTTTCCCTTTCTCTGAGTGGTAGGAGAAGGTTGAAACTTCTTCAACCGTTTTTGGATTGACAGCAGCTCCAGTTGGTTTTGGACAACTGCAAAGTGAGAAAGGTTGAAATAAGAATTCAAGAACAAGAACATTTGTATTTCAAAGTGCACACGAAAATGTGTTTCACATCATGGAGCTGTTGTTGGGACGTTGACTCAGGGGTGGCTGTCAGAGAAGGAGCCTGTTCAGTGAATCACCAGTTTTGATACAATGCCTAAATCTCCCCTTGTTTGTGCTGCAAAAGTAAATGAGATCATAACGGGAAGAAGGTTTCAAAAATCAACAACTGTATTGCATTTTGGAAGCATCTGCATGCATTATCTTTCAGGAATAAATTTGAAGGCTTGAATAGATTAGCAGGCTCTGTAATGAGGTGGGAATGCATTATTTTGAATGGATTTGGATTGATTTAGACAGGTTTTGGGTTAATTATGTTTGAGACACTTTGGCTGTGACTAATAAGAAAATTACATGTAATCTAAACTTTAAGACCTCGGAATGCACACTGTTGTGCTTGAGCACTCAGGCTGCTCCTGCTGTGTCAGTGCCTTTCTGAAGAAATTGTATTCAGTAAATAAAATACCAGTGAGCAACTGGATGGGAATTGCTCTGTATTGTTGGAAGGTCTTTGCTGTAAACATTTTATTGTGTTCCATCTTATGGAGTTCAGTCTTCAGCCACTCCATGGGGATGTGTTCTGCAAATATTTTGTGATGCTTTCTGGAGTGCTTAATCTTAGTTTGTGTATTTGTTCTTGTCAAACACGTTAAACTTTAGGGCTCAGGTCTCTGCATTGCTTTCAATGTGCTTAAACATTTAATTTAGGTTATAAAATCCAACTACAGACTGTTCATAACAGACAAATTGAACTATAAAGGAATGAATGTAAATGTTAGGAAGAATTAGCTAATAATAAGACTTGCATTACTCTGTGGATCTTTGGGCTTTTTAATGTCTTGGGAGTCTCTTGAGGTGGGAAATTGTTAGAGCTGTAACAGCTGTTCCCATTTTACAGGTGGGACAGCTTGGCTGTGTCCTGCACATCTTTAGGGGATGTCCTTTCACCCAGCTGTTGTTCCTCCCTGTCCTCTCCATTCTCCTTGCCCTCTATGGGGTGGGGGCATGAACAGGGCAGGGAGGGGGAGCTGGGGTGTTCTTTGCCATGATCTCCTTGTTTGCCCTCCAGACTGTTTGACTTTGCCTCTTCTACACCTGCCCCTTCTCAGGCTTCTGGATAATTGTTATTTTTTAAAGGCTAAGTTTAAATTGCAGTCAAATGCATCCTGCTGTGGCACTGTTGTACCTCCCATTGCAGCTCACCTTTGTTTTCACTGTCCTCTAAGTTTCTTTACGTACTTATAGAGAAGATGCAAAATGTTGGGAATAGCAGTTCTTCTGTACCTCATTGCTACTTCTCTCACTGATTATTGCCCTCAGTGTCCCAGACTATGACTGATGTAGTTCAAATACCTCTTTTTTCTGGGATGTTTATTCCAATTCAGGCCACTCCAGGCTCCTAAGCCCCTGCAGTGTTGGTAATTCCTCATCTCCAAGGCTCAGCTTTCTCCTCCAGGGTATCTATGTTGGATGTCTGTTGTTATCCCTTCTCCCATGGGCTTTCCAGGCATTCTGCTTTCACCAGGATTGCTTCTGCTGAGTCTGTCCTTTGGCAGTGTTGTCTGCACCTACTGGATTTTTCCCTGCAGAACAGCTGCATAATGCAGAGCTCACTGTGGCCAAAACTGCCCAGGAAAGCCGAGTGCTTTGGTGTGGGGTTTTGAAATGTTGCAATAAAAGTGCAGGGTTTAGTCCCTCTCCCAGTGAATTCCATTGCCAGAAACTACATCAAAGCAGCTCCCAGCCTGTGCATGGCTTGATTTAAAGACTCAATTAAGGGGAAACATTACACAGATGGGAAGAAGGGGGAAAAGGTGATCTGTGTGAGCAGCTAATTATTCACTTCAATAATTCAGTGATTTTTACACTAATAGGTTGCAAAGTAAATACCACTTCATATAGATGTAATATTCCATTATTTATACACTGCTGAAATTGGGGGTTAATTAAGACTATAGCAGAAGATTTTAAACCCTTAATGAAATGTATTGCTTTGTACAGTCAGTGAAGTGCCAGTGCCTGGTGCTCCTTTGCACAGAGGTGAGTTGCTCTGAAGGGTAGAATCCTGCTGTTACACAGAGCAGCACTTCAATGTCTGGAAAAAAATAATAACAGCTTAAAACTGTCATTTTTCTCCTTATTTAGAACTTCTGTTTGTAGCATTAACTCCAGTGATTAATTGTGTGTGTGTAATTGTGTGCTCTGAGCAGGGCTGGGATTGATGTGCTCTGCTCAGAGATGTGTCCAGAGCAGGCAGTGATCTATGATTTGCCTTTTGAACTCTCCAGGAATGATTACTGTGCCTGGGATTTAGTTGCTTGGTCAGCTCCATCCTGTGTGGTGGAGGCTGAGTGCCATCTGTGTTGGAGTGTGGATGCACCATGGTGCAAGCATTCCTGAAGGATGCAATTTCTACCTCCTCACTAAACACAGAACCAAAAGACTGCTTTCAAAAGGTCTTCAACTCCCCAGGAGAAGCTGATAAGCTGATTTTTCTGGCTAGCAGGAAGCTTCATTGTGCCTCTTACTGTGTTCCCTATATCTGGATGAAATGTGTTTAAAGCCCACACAGGTGGGTGCTAAGTGAAAATCCTACAGTTTGGCCCTTGGAATATAGTCTGATTCATCTGGGATATGTGACTATATTTGTTTTCAAGAATCTCTATTTTAGCAAAATCCTGTGGATTCCATGGGGTGAAATGGAGAGCAGTCCTTTGAAACTTTGCCAGTGCCTTCAGGCCAGGATTAAGGCATGCATCTTTAATAGAAAATTAATTAACTGTTAGAACAATTTACATATGGATGCAGTGGGGTTTTTTTAAAGTATGGATGTCTTCTTCCAGTCTAGCCAATATGGGCTTGGAAATGAAGTTGCTGGATGCAGTTGTGTGATCTGCATTGTGTTAGAAAGTTGGCTGGGTGGCTGTAACTCTGTTCTGGCTTCGTGACCTCTGGGCTGGGGAAAGAGCTGTCGTTTGCACAGAGCAAGGTGCTGTCAGCTTTGGGGTGCTGTGAAATTGGCTTCATCTGTGCCTGTAGTGCAGTGATTTTTGCAAACCCAGAAATGTAGATATAACAGAAAATATCCTTTTTCTTTATGTTATAATTGTAACACCATTGATCTGTGCCATGGACAGAAATTACCATGCTATTTGCTTGTTCTGTAAATATCTAACCAGAAAAACTTCCTGATCCGTTGCAAAACGATGAAGAAAAAAACCCAGCGCTGATGATTCTCTTCATGTCTACCTCAGTAATTTTTATGTGCCTATCCCTGAATTTTCAGGAAGCCTGGAGAGCAGAAACATCCAAAGGAGCCCTCGTCCTTGCAGTGCATGCATCTGGCAGTGGTGGCATGTGGGGACCGGCTGGAGGAGACGCTGACCATGCTGAAATCAGCAGTTCTCTTCAGCAGCGGGAGCCTCTGCTTCCACATCTTTGCCGAGGATTCCCTTAAGCCTGAATTTGAGACAAAAGTGAGTTTCTTTGTCATTTGGTAAATAAATAAATAAATGAGTTGGTTATGAGTTGCAAATCTCTGAGAAAAGTTACATTGACATAAACAAGTAGCAGCTGAGCACGTCGTTTACAGTATACATTTATAAATTCCTTATGCATGCATTTTTTTACTAAAGCTCTGTAATGTGTAGTGTCTGATTTCCTTCCACCATGTCTTTCAGTTAAAGGAGTGGCCTTCCTCATATACAAAGAAGTTTGAGTCCCACATTTACCCAATAACCTTCTCAGTAGGAAATGCTCAGGAATGGAAAAAGTTATTCAAACCATGTGCTGCCCAGCGCCTGTTTCTTCCGGTAAGGCACCTGGATTTCTGAGTAGGTTGCTTCAGGAAAAGGTTAATTCCACAGAAAGGAAGCTTTGCTGGTGTAATATTAAAACCATTTTCAGGCTGAAACATCTGCTTAAAGATAATTTTAGTCTGTGCTTTAAGATACTGTAAAAAAATAAAAAAAAAAAACAACACAGAAATTCAGCCTGGCTTTTTCCTGGCTAACAAAGGATGTGTGTTTCTGATTTGTCTCCAGTTCCATGAGCCTCTTGGGCTCTCCAGACTCCAGAGAGCTGTCTCAGGGCAGATCTTTTGGGGTAGATGCTGCGTGCCTTTTGTAAATAACATTCTTTACAACATGCTCTCTTTACCCACCATCTTCATTTCCATATGTTAGCCCTTAAACTGATTCCCAGCATTCCCTTTTCCTTGAGTTTTACTTCTTTTTTCCAAGACTGTCAGAATTGCCCTGAAGGTAATAATTCCAGTGTGTCTGAAGTTGGATTTCATGCAAGAGCCTGGTGTATCCTGGACTCTTCAAGTTCACTGAAAAGTTGTATTATACTCAGTGTCGTAAACTTGGAGAGAAGGGAAGTGTTGATACCAATTTTGCACATCAGAAGTTGAAAGAACGTTTGCATAAAGCAATTTCTGTGGAACTGAGAACATCTATCAAAAATATCTCGTGGGTTGCTGTTGATTGGGGTGACTCCAGTGAAGTGACAAGCTGTTCACATGATCCACATTTCTTCATTGCTGTCTTAGGAGAAGTGGAGGGGGGACAAAGAAATCTTTCCCCTCTCAGATGGAAGCAATCAGAGACAGCTGCATGTCCAGATACATAGCCTGTGAATACATATGTGAGAAAATATGTGCTGTCAGCAGTTCTGCTGATCTGCCATTTAGGGCTGGACTATCAACAGCACAAAGGCCAGATGGGCTGGAAGTAACTCCAACTGCAGCAGGGATCCTCTCTCCCCTGAGTAAATATTTGTATCACCTGGAAGATGATCCCTAAGCATGAGCTTGTTCCCTACAGTGTCAGGATGTCCTGGGTAAACAGAAATCTCTGTTCTTCTGGGATACTGTCTGTCATTTTGGGAGACTAATCATAGGGATGACTTAACTTTTATTACTTAACTTTTATTTCTCTTCACTGTTCAGATGACAGAAAGGAGTTATGCATTTATGCTGATTCCTTAAGGCTGGGCAGTGTTTTACTGATTCCTTTTTGTCACTCAGACATTGCTGAAGTTCTCCAGTAACTTCTTTTAAGGAGTATTAGTCTGTTGCTTGTTGTGTTAGCAGAATGAGGGGGCAGCTGTAGATGTTTGTTTCTCTAGGGGCAGTTGCAAAATGCTGTGTGTGGTCAGGCTGAGGTTTATGGCTTTGTGTAGGAGGGGCTCTCCAAGAGGAGTTGCAGCTGACACGGAGTTGATGTGGGTATAATAAACAAGCTGTCATCATAGCTGAGGTGGCAAATGTCCTGGGGGACCCTCAAGGTTTGGTGCTCGAGTTCACAGGCTGACAAAACCTTAGGCTGTTTCTGGGTAATTCCAGCCATTATTTTGGTTTTTTGATGTTTGATAACTGGGTTCTGATATCCCACTTGAACTGTCAGCAAACTGTGGGAGCAGAGGGTTCCAAGTGTTCACTAGTTCGCTGCTTAGACAGCTAGTTTGACTTTTATTTTTAATAAATACCAGCAGAATATCAGTTTAATTTTTTTCATCCTTCTCTGTACTGAGCACTTTTTTCCTGCAGCAGCATGAAATGTGCCTGGATTTAGGGAGGACCCCAGGAGAGCAGTAGTTATCAGCTGTTTAGCTCTCAGTTGTGCAAATTGTCTTGCTCCTGATAATGCTAAGCCCGAGTGGAATGTGACTCTTTGATTCACAAGTGCCTTTCCTGCCAAAGAAATCTCCTCTGCAGCACCAGCAGCCGTGTGAAAGTGGACAGGAGGGTCTGAGGAATGTGCTCAGGGAAAACTGGGTAAGAACCTTTCAGTGGTTTTACCCAGTGATGAAAGTAGAGCTGTGGGATGTGACCTTGCAGTTTGCAGTACTGAGCTGTTCTGTCCTGGGCAACAGGTTGAAGTGCACATTCCCAACTTGTTGACTCTATCCAGGATGCTAAAATATTAAGGAAGACTGTACAGCATCCTGCATTTTTCAGAGGCATTCTGAGACATCTGATCACATTTGCCACTTAGCTTAGGTGCAGGGGATGTAGATGGAGCCTCTGTGTAATCTCACAAGTCAATCTCTTGCTGCACTCTGCTGCAACAAAACCATCCAGGGCAGAGTAGAGACACAGGGAGGAAGATGTAGATATATTTTAAGCACAGAATGAAGCTTTAACATTAAACTGGGAGGGCAGTGCTTTCAGCAGTCACTGGGAGCTGGTTTGTACTCCTGACACGGGTGTTAAGACAGCAGGTGAGGAACATCTTCTGGTCCCAGGGATGTTGGTCCCTCAGGGCTGGCTGCAGCTGTCTCTGTGCTGCTCTCTGGAGCTACCAAAACAATCAGCTAAAGTATCCTGAAATGCTTAGGGGATTTTTGGATGATTTTTGGATGAACATTTAGAGCCCTTCTCAAAACACTTAATCTACTTAAGAGCTTTTAAGATAGATTAGCAATATCCCTGTGTTACAGCTTTCCTCTTGAGGGATGCTCAAGTATCCAGCCCAGTGGGAATAGATGCCAGGGCCTTATCTAGACAAAAGTCTGCTGTAACTTGAGTTAATCTCTTACTACAATGAGGTTTAGTAACTCAACTTTGTGGCACTGTTACTCTAGCATTAAGCTTAGTGATTTGTCCCTAATTTTGGATAAAGCTGTGCTAAGCTGCCACAGGAGCCCTCACAAACCCTTAGGTAGCCCAGTTTCACAGTACACCCGTGTGTGTTTACTCAGGAGTGTGTTATTCCTTGCCAACCTTGCTAACACAGGGAGAATCTATGGAGACAGAAGTTGTGAAATCAAATTACAGATAATTGAGTATTTAAGTGAAGTGCCAGGCTAAATATAGCCAGTTCCATGCAGAACTTTTTGACAGATTTACTAAGAATACTCTGTATAGCTGCAAAAATTTTTTTAAAAAAAATTACGCTTTTAAGCTGTAAGTGCCTGCAGAGCAAGGGGAAGACAAGCAGAGCAAGCTGTGTTTCTGGCCATCCCTTTCCAAAATCCCAGGCTGTCAGGTGTGTCTGCATGGTTTGTGTGAGCTCAGAACTCCAGACACAGCCTGGCAAAGCTCCTGCTCCAGGTCACTGTGTTTTAACCTGCACTGCAAGTTCCTGCTCTGAGGAGCTCCTGCAGCTGCAGTGGGGGAAATTAAATCCCCCCTGCCCAAGGCACAGCCAGGAGAGGTGAGAGCAATTCCAGCTGACATCTGCAGCTTTTAAAGGAGTCTTAACACTCAACATGTGAAAGTGGGAAGGGCTTAAAGGAGGTAGCACAGCTCTTTTTTTAGCCAGTTTGGTGTCATTGCAGGGCAACACCTTGGACACAGGAGAAGGAGGAATCTTTTAACCAGCAGAAAGCAGAGCATGTGAATCCTGAGAGGAGGAATACAAGGTGGGGTCAGGTGCTGGTAGGCACTGCACAAAGAACTGAAATACCTGCTTGAATCTGTAGGAAAATTATAACAGTCCATAGACTTCCACAGATTTAGATTTATGTGTGTATTGAAAGCTGCTGAAATAATGTTTTTCTGCTGGAAGAAGCAGTGACCAGGGTGTCAGTTATGCTTGGGAAGGATGAGGAGAGTCTGTAGGTAGCTAGTAAACTTCCCCCTGAACTGGGGTAAGTTCTTCTTGCTGGAAAATGCCTCAATTTGCCTTTTTACCAGGGCTCCCTTAGAAATCCTACATGGTCTGCAGTGTGCTGTGGATCCACAGGCAAAGCCTGCTCTGCTTGTATTCCTGTGTTACCTCCTATCTCTGACTAAGTTTGGGGGTGATTTTTCGTTTTTTTAATGCATTTTGATTTTATGTGAGTTCATATAGCAGGTCCCTATGGATCAGGGCTCCTAGGTGCTGCAGAATAATTAATACACAATACCCAGGATATCCTTAAACAGAAAACCTTTCTTCCTTTCAGACTTTCTTCAATTGATTTATTCTTACAGTAGCTCTCTTTTTTATTGGTTTGTTTTTTTTAGTACTGGACTTGAGGATACTCAACATCTGCAAATATTTGCTCTGAGATCTTAGTGTATTACTGAACAATTTTTGTCACTTATTGATACCTCCACGTGGTGGCTTGTGGGGTTTTTGTGGGAAGATGCTGTATTGCTATAATCTTCCATCCAGCAGAGATCTGGACTGTGTTGAATGTGTTTACTTAGAGTTTCTTGGAAGCCTAACTTTTGTTTAAAATGCAGAGACAGTTCCTTCTTCTGCTTGCCCTGTTCTGTAGGAAGAACATGTAGTTATCCTGTCAGAAATACAGGTCAGGGATTTGTTAAACTTGACTAAATGTCAGTCTGAATCCCAATGTGTTGAGTCAGGTGAAAAATCTCATTTAAGTCTTTACTCAGGGATTTGGCATCTTAGTGGATTCCTGTTGAGCATGCTTAGAGGTGATATTTTTCACCCTCTTTTTCACCCATCAATCCTGATGTTGTTCACTCTTATTTCACAGGTAATCCTCAGTCACAATACATTAGAATTTATGTAAAACCCAGGTTTCTTTGGTAGAATTTCTTTTAACCTGCATAAATAGGAGAGTTTTTCATTAATATCTTTGCAGTTGGATGAGAGAGTGATTGTTGTGTTCCACATGATGAAAATCCAAAGCCTTTTGGGTTTGCTTTTCAAAGGAAGAGAGAAGTAAATAGGGGTTTTGGCTAGACCAAAGTAAGAAGATTTCAGTCCCTCAGGAAATTTTGGACAGTTTTAGCAACTAATGAAGAAGAGCAACAAAAATGCATTTGGAACTGATGATCAGCTGTAGGTAATAATCTTTATTACTTTACAAAGACTTGAGGCACCAAGTCATTTGTCCCACCATGGATATTAATGAAGGAGTGTGTAAGGATTTGGGCAGCCACAAGGGGGAACATGGTTAGCAGGAACCACAGAAATATCCTGGCTCTAATCTGCAGTTACACCCTTCTGACCTGACCAACTTTGCTGTGGTTATTCCTCATACAGAATCTGGTAACAGAGCTCAGAATATGACCTGGTGTGTTTTAATGTGACATTTCTGTTTAACAACCAAATTTTGTTCTTCAGGGGGGATGCACATATGTTGGTGATCAATGGGGTTGTCTTAATTAATGTGAAACAGTTGTATATATTAATTATATATGAAGGTAAGTCTAAATATTCTGGTCTCCTGGGTTACCCTTTCTGCGCGTGGGGAACACTGTATGCTTCACCACTTACAGATCTTGAAAGTAGCTCTGTAAATATATTTTATTTACATGTAATTTCTGAACAGGTACTAAGTGGTCCTTGCAGGTACTTTGGGAGCTCGGTGAACTGCTGCTTCATAAGAAGGTTAATCCAACCTCAGTGCTCGGGTAGCTGCTTTATTGTACAGTTAAAAAAACCCCATAACAAACAAGCCAATAACTTGGAACTGTTGTTCCTCTGTGTAATTACATTTAGCTGATAAATCAATGACCTCTTCCAAATTATCAGTTTAAAGTCCCTTTTGCCAATAATCTTTGTGTTTGTTACCTCTCTGATGTTCATCCTGTCCTGATTTTCATCCATTCTCTCTGTTTTTCGTCCTGCCGCGCAAACCCCGAAGGTGATTTTGAAGGATGTGGATTCCCTGCTTTACGTGGACACTGACGTGCTGTTCCTGAGGCCCATCGATGACATCTGGCACTTCCTGAGGGAGTTCAACTCCACCCAGCTGGCTGCCATGGCCCCCGAGCACGAGATCCCCAAGATCGGCTGGTACAGCCGCTTCGCCCGGCACCCCTTCTATGGCAGCACCGGCCTCAACTCCGGGGTGATGCTGATGAACCTGACACGGATCCGCAGCACTCGGTTCAAGGTGAGAGCAGATGCAGCTGCTGCAGAAACTCTGGGTTGGTGAATTTTCACATCTTGGAAAGGTCAGCGTAAAATGGCGTGAAGTTCGTAATACGCAGAATCGGAGAAATATGGAATGTGTGTAATTGGATACTAAAAGCTCTTGTGAATGTGATTATTAAAATAAATGAAACTCCCTCAAGGCTGGAGCAGTGAGAACTTGCAGCTGAAGCAATCTGGTAGCAGTGTTAAAAATGGCTTCCCCAACTTCTTACATTTCCCTGAAAAGATAGAGGAAAGAACAAACTCAAGGATCTTCAGTGCAGTCGCTGTATTGTTTTTAAAATTGGAAAGCTTGATGTGAATACCCAGAGAAATTGGTGATTTTTGCATCTTTTGGGAATAGACTTTTGCATCCTGCTGCAGATAAGTGACTCTGTGAACTGGTTTTAAGTGAGAAGGGAACATTTTCATGACAGATCTGTGTCGTTGAGCACATATTCTATAATCACTAAAACTTTGCTTACCCAAATGGTTCCTCAGGCAGTGCCAGGAGTTTCCTGCATTGTTACAGGAACAGCTGAAGAAAAAAAAACCCCAAACATTGCTCTTACTACCGTAATTCCCAGGGAAGATGATCTTTAGTCTAATTTTCCTTGCTTGTATACCTTGGTTTTCACCTTGTCCCTGCATTTTCCACTTTTTCACTTTGTTCTCCTCTGGTTACTTGGAATAGGAAGATTGTGAATAGCAGGAGCTGACATCAGAGCTGGGCCCAGGAGACCTTGTTTTCCTGTTTAGATAAACACAGTGAGTCCTGCTATTACAGCCCTGTCCAGGTCTAACATTTCCTGGCAGATTTTCAGTTTTCACCTGGTTCTCCAACATGGCTTAGCAGAACTTTCTGTGTGCCCACTCTGGGTCAGATACCACAGCACTGATCATGATATTTACCCCTTGCTTCTGTTTTCCTGCCCTGCAGAACAGTTTGATACCAGGTGGCTTGACTTGGGAGGAAATGTTATATCCATTGTACCAAAAGTACAAAAATTACATCACGTGGGGAGACCAGGATTTGCTAAATATAATTTTTTACTTTAACCCAGGTAAGAAATGATTCTCAGAGTCTTCATTATCTGTGTTGAGAAAATATCTTGAGCTTGATTTTTTTTAACTGCTATTTGTTATTTTGTTTGTTATTATTTATAATATGCATAAATACTCTGGAATGGAGTTATTGTGTGCATCCTCAAAGGATTTATAACCTATGAAAATATTTCTGATATTGCAGCAGGTAATGGGGCTTGGACTTGGTTTCATTGAATATGTAAATCTGTTTTCTGGAGATTTGAGAAAATAATGAGGTGTAAAAGTAATGATGAAGTGAAGGGATGAAGTTCATGTTGTGTGTGTGCTTCAGGGTGTCACTGGACCAGGGTGTAGCTGCAAAAATGTTTTTGTTTCAGATATTTATCTGAATGTAAAAGTGCCTTTGTGCAAAGCTAAGCCCACTTTTTCTGAAATTCAGCTGACTTGTGGTACTTAGGCAAAGTAACAAAATAATAAAGTTAATGTAGACAGAAATTGGACACAGCCATTGGAATGTCTCATCTAAAGCAGCTTCCAGCCTCTGAGCTGAGTGACCTGGCCTCAGCAGGCACCAGATGATGTCATGGATGTCCTGCTGGTGAGAAATGCAGGGATTTAAACACTGGAGCATAGCACACACTTCCCAGAGAAGCTGAGAACCTCATTTTGTGCTTCTAAATGGATGCTGAGTGTCCATCCCCACTGCTTCTCCTGGTTTCCTATGTGACCTTGTCACCTTAAGTTATCTTAAGAATAAACCAAGTTTGGAATTATCTTTATTTATTCTGCTCCCTTTTTCTCTGAGGAGTCACAGGGTAGGTAATTGGATATACCCAAATCCAGGCAAACTGCTGGAGTGAGGAGAAGCAAAGCAAAAGCAAAGATCTGTTTACTGCAGACAGATGTCAAATATCAGTGTCCCTGGTGCACCATGGATTACCCCCAGTCCTAAGGACAAATAGAGTGGGAATTAGTTTCCAAAAAGAAACTAATGTTATGGGAGCATGGTCTCCTGGAGAAAGAAAAATACAGAGCCAGATTAGTTGTGAAGTCAGGCACAAGCTGTTCACTGAAGTGTGCAGGAAAAAACAAAGGCTGCAAAAATACTTCAATATTAATATCAAAGCTACATGTGGAGACTCTTCTGCACCACAGCCTGTCCATTCCTCAGAACTGGTAAAGATTTTTTTTATGAATTGCATAATATCAGACTGCTCAAGAAAAGAAAATGAGAGGACTGTATACAATTAACACAGAAATCTGGACTTTGTGGGGTCTTAAGCTCTGGCTTGTTGAGATTGGCTGGGGAGGGAATTGGCCATTGCTGCAGGTGCCTTTTTATAGATGTGAGTTAAAACCACAGAGAGCTCTGTTCCCTGGGCCTGAGGGGCTGCTCCCTTTGCCCATCTCCAAAGACTGCTCTCCCTTTCTGGAGAGCTCTGCTGGAGAGGCCTCAAGGGAAGAAAAGTTCAGAAAGTTTTTCTTCTGCTTTTCAAGAACCACACAAGACCAGCTGCAGGCTTCCTGGGAAGCTGGGAAAGGCCAAGGGAAGAATTCAATCTTCAGTGCTTCTGCCATGCCCTGCTGGCACCAGCCATGATTCATTGTTCCCCAGGGCCAAGGCAGAAAGGTTGCAGGGACTGGAGTGATTTATGATAAGCAGATTGCAAGCACTGTGTGCACGGAGTTTAAAAGAAATCACCAGGAGAAAGGGAGTTATGAGCCCTTCTGAGAAATTAGGCTCATCTCTAAATAACCTAGACCTGTGAAATTAATGGATGATGACTCTTTGGAGGGCTATGGATAAAATACACCACCCCTTATGCTCTGCTGTGTAACAAATTGTCATGGCCTCTGTGACAGCTTCAGCAGCAAACACTGGATATACTTTGCAAGTTTTCCCATGCTGGCTTCAGGAGGAGTCTGGATTTTTCATAACCCCACTGCTGTGTGCCCTTCCCTCTCCTGTCACTCCAGGAGCTCCTTCCCATGGCAGAGGGTGCTGGGCAGTGCCACCTGCTGTGTGCTCTCTGGTTTGATTCTGCCACTTCAGCCTTCTGAGGGGCTCCCTTGGGTTGTGTTGGGTCCCAGGTTTTGTGTTGTCCTGTTCAGTGTAGTCACCCATGAGGGAAGGAGGTGTCTCTGCTGGGGATACTGGCAAACAATGTGACTGAACATTGCCCAATGATCATCGGTCTGGGGCTGGTTTAATTTGTTGCAACTCTTGTCTGACGTGTCTCCTCTCCTTCCCTGTGCCCTGCTGGCGGGGGCAGAGTGTCTGTACGTGTTCCCCTGCCAGTGGAACTACCGGCCCGACCACTGCATGTACGGCAGCAACTGCAGGGGCGCGGAGGACGAGGGGGTCTCCATCCTGCACGGCAACAGAGGCGTCTACCACGACGACAAGCAGCCCACCTTCAAGGCCCTCTACGAGGTGATCCGGGATGTAAGTGCTGCCTCCACAGAGCCACTCCTGTGCCTCAGGGTGGATTCACTCAGATTGCTCTGCCAGCCATCAGGCTGGGTAGTTGTGTTTGTGTAAAACCCACCAGACATAAATGAATATGGTTGCTTTGGCTTCTCATGCTTTTGAGGTTGTTTAAACGTTTCTCCTTTGTATTATAGTAATCAAAAAGGCTGATAAATTGCTTTTCTGTAATACTGAAGGTAGAAAAAAGATGCTGGAGGGGAGTTTCTCATGCTGGGGCTGCAGCTCTGGTCCTTAAATTCCCAGGGAAAGCTTGTGCTCCCTGAGAGCCTTCAGGCACATGGAAGGCAGAAGCTTGTCCAGAGGCACAGGTGCCTGTGTCCTCTTGGGATATTGTGTGTGTACAGCTCTGCTTGCCAAAACTCCTGTTTCCTTACTGTATCTTTACATTAATAAAATTCCTGTGAATGCACACTCTCAGGCAGGCAGGGTGTGAAGTGGTGGGGTTGGTGACACTCGGCAGGTGAAGGGCAAGACATTCCCTACCAATGGAAGGTTTTCTCTTACAGAAACTTATAAAATGCCCTTTCACAACTAGTGATAACTAAAAATTCTTTTTTTATTTCTCTTCTTTAGTTTCCATTTGAAGACAATCTCTTCCAGTCCTTGTACTACCCTCTGCAGTCGAGGTTTCTGGATACAGTGCACACTTTATGTGGGAGAATTCCACAAGTATTTTTGAAGCAAATTGAGAAAACTATGAAGAAGGTGTATGAAAATCGTGTCATTGTGTACTTGGGGGCAAATCACAGATACTAACTGTAGTTCTCTTACACAGAAGTTTTAAGACTTGTACTCCACTTAATGAAGGATATAAATGAAGAATATGAACTCTTTTACTGAAACTCAGAATTAAAGTATTATTTTTCCAATTTTCTAATAACCCTTGAAATTACAAAAAGCAGGAAATCCTAGAAGCCTACTGAGATTTTTGCTGAGAACAGCAGGAGAATCCTTTCTTTGTGGAATACAGTTGTGGCCTGCCTCTCCAGTCCCTTACAGTTCAAGAATGTGTTCTCTGGCTTGGTAATGTGAATTGCATGAGGCACAGTCCAAGACTATTGTCAGTGAAGAGTACAAACCCAGGTACTGTTCATCCATCTTCCTCTTTAACTGCTGTTCTCTGCACAGTAACAGCAGTATTCCACTGCCAGATGGTTTTCCATCCCTGCCTTGGGAGATGGCCAGTGCTGCCCCTGACTCCCCTCTCCTGCATGCAAATGTATTTCTGCCTGGCACTTTCATTTCTGGGATCACAGAACCACAGAATTCTAGAATGGTATGGGTTGGAAGGGGCCATCATGGATATCTTGTTCCACATCCTGCCATGGGCAGGAACACCTTCCACTAGACCAGGTTACTCCAGCCCTGTCCAGCCTGGCCTTCCAGGGATGGGGAAGTTGAGATCTTTATGCTGGGATCAAGATGAAAAGCCACAAAGTGGAAGAGGATACAACATGGCTTTGATGTTTATTTAAAATACTTCATTTAGCTTAAATTTCCAAGGTATGATCATCATCGTGTGATATGCACAAAAGAGCTTATTTAAATTGCAGTAGCTGAAAGATGCTTGGGACCATTCCCTGGGGAACTGGAAGTGAGGACACTCCTACAGAGCAGCTATCCAAGAGCAGACTCCCTCCTGAAGAGCAGTGATCCAAGAGCAGACTCCCAGAGGGCATTTTCTAGGTGTAAGCCCCATGGGTGTGTGTAGGAGTGCTTCAAGGAAGCAGCAGAGAAAATGATGTTACTTTTCAAGTCTGTTGAGCAGAAGACATCAGCCATTACTCTGAACTGCTCATTTTTGTATCTAACAGGCAAAGTAGGAGCGGGGTGAGCAGGGTGAGGTAATGGAGCCTTCCCCTAATGAAAGGAAAACTGGCACAGATGGGATATCCTGTATATATATCATCCTTTTGTTAGAGAGGAATGCTTGGGGACTGTGGATGAGGGAGAGGATATGTTCCCAAAGTTAAAATAGGATTTCTGAGGAATTGCAGTATTGGGCATTCTCCCCTGTCCAGTCAGGACTAATGCAGGGTCTCATAAGAAAACACCAGGAGTCTCCCTTTGGTCTCGCACATTTCCCTCTCCTTGTGTGGCAGTTCCTGAGAGGAGGGAAAACACGACCTTGGTGCCATCCCAGGCTGCCAGATAAGAGCCTGGGCCCAGGATGGAGTTCCAGCAAGCTTTTCCCAAGCCCTGGAGCACAAGAGTGTGTGTGACACAGCCTGGCAGAGAGCAGGGCTGCAGGCAGCTGAGCGGGGGAGTGGTGGGACAGGGGCCTGGAGTAAGGAACAGCAGAACTGCCTGACCTCACAGGTGTGACAGGAACAGAAACCTTGTTTGCACCTCTGCTGCAAATCCTAATCACAGTTTGGTTAAACAAGTGTTCTGACTCCAGCCCTTATCTGGCAGTGTTTGCCCCCTGAGTGTAAATTGACAAGTGAAGGGCAAAGGCAGCTCGACTGTTGTGATTGAAAGCCTGGGACCCAGAAAGTCACTTAAACTTGAGCAGAGATGCCTTTCCAACTTGCCTTAGGATTTTCTATTTCAGCTGAAGTTTCAGTTGCCATTTTTAAACAAGAGTACACTTCTACCTACTGAAAGAAGTTTGAAATGTAACCCAAATGAGCATTTCAGAACCAGAAGGCAGAGAAGAGAAGGTAAAGCTGCTGATTTAAAAAGTGAAAATAATGTATGACAGGTAAACCTTTAAGCCAGCAATTTTGAGAGCTTGTATAAAATATTAGCTTGCTTTTGGTCTTTATTTTCAAGTGTCAGGGTAAAGCTGGTTCAGGTCTGAGGAGGCTGGTGGAGCTGCATGCTGGGCAGGCCAAATTCCTGATTTCCACGCTGTCTCCAAGCCACAGAGAGCTGCAGAGCAAAGTCTTGCTGCCCAGACAGTTGCAGCCCCAGTGCTGAGGCTCTGGAGTTTCAAGGCTGTGGTTGTGTAAGCTGTGATTCAGAGGAACCCTGCAACTACAGGCACATTCAAAAGAAGGAGTGGAATTCATTACAAAACAAAGGCATTATTGCATATGAACTGATAAGAGATTAAAGCTGTGCTTTTTATGTTCACAGGAGGTGCTGCATTTTGTTTAGGAAGAACTGAGTTGTGTTCTCAACAGCTATTAAATATATGAAGTACTTGCTTTAACATGAAGACTCTTGTTAATGTAATATCAGCTGGCAGGAAGAATGGGGGAGGTTCCCCTCTGCTGGGCTTTTTCTGAGGAAAAAAAGCAATAATTTGAGCTCTTCAAAGTGTTTTAATTATATAACTTTGTTGGTTTTTTTTGTTGTTAGAATTATTAATTTATATTTCACTACAGCTTCCAAAACCATGTTATATTTTATTTTTAACAGTAGTTGATTGTAATATTCATCTTATTTAGAAACCAGTTTTAATTCATTTTGTATTTCATACTTGTGGCTAATTCCATGTTAATTAGCCTTCATTTATCTTAATAATGGGATGTGTAAATACTTACAAAGACTTTATGTCCTCATTTCCCCTTCCTCTCCTGTGTTTTAGTTATTTCCAATGGTGTAATGGCTAGAGCTCACCAGCATTTTGCTTACAGGGGAAACTGGAAACTGCTCAGTGTGTGTGTGTGTGCACAGCACAAGCATGTGTGTAAAAAATGCCCCTTTTCCCTGTCACTGAATTGCTTGTGGATTTTTCTTTGACAAGTGCACTGATTGTTACAGCTCCCAAGGAGGCTGAGCAGTGCATTTCTGAGTTGAGGATGATCCCTTGGCTTACAATACAAATAAATGAATTTTTAAGCAAGCTCTATAATTTGCTAGTTTTCTTTTAAATACAAGATTTTGTGCTGGTCTGGTTGGGATAGAGTTTTGTAGGTGTGATGTTTTAGTGTGTGTATACTGGATTTGACAGCAGGGAACACAGATAAATGTTCCTCTTTTACAGTTTTACTGTAGTGAAAGAGTCTGATATTGGATATAAAGAGACAAATACGTTTAACTTCCCCCAAAGTGCTCGTGTGTCATGCTGCAGCTCCAGCTGTGTTACAGTGAGCATAGATCAGAACTTCTCTCAAAGGAACCTGGAGTTTTTATCTTTTACTGTTTCTCCATGATGTTTCACTCCTTGGAGGTCATTTAGCACATTTCCCCTCCCTCCTTCTTGTATGCATTTTTTGACATTCTTGTGTGGTCACCTTGCTTGTGACATCTCTGTGTGACAGAAGCTCCTGGGTTGTCTGTTCAGCCAAATCCTGGTGCTGACACTGTTCCCAGCTGGGTGATGTGCTGGGCTCAGCCTCAGCTCTCTGAAATCAAGAATAAAGCTTTCATTGACATGGATGGGCAGAGGTGGGCCAGCTGTGAAACACCAGCCTTGTGTGGGTTCTGGGAAGGCTCTGGGTGTGGGGTGTGTTACACACTCACAGTCACACTGCTCGGGGATCCAGGGTTTTTCACTTGAAATGTGGCTCCAGGCAGTATTGCTGTGGGGAGAAGAGAGATTTCCCAAGCTGGGAATAAAGTACAACTAAAGAAATAAATAAATCTTGACGCTTTATCAACTGTCAGAGAATCCTTTTCTCCTCTCCAGGGACAATAAAATGTGATGGTAGCAAATGGAGAGTGAGCATCCCTCCAGAGGTGAGGTGGGATGGGACAGTCACCAGGATGGTCCCTGCAGGGGCTGGAAACATTCCCCACTGCTCTTGGGGCAAGTGTTTGTGTGTACTGGGATCAGCCTGCACCTCCCGCTGGCACGAGATAAGGAATTGTTATCTCAGCTTCAAAAGAAAGAGTGATGTTTGGAAATTTTGCTTTCATTCTGGATCAGAATAAAAGCCAAACTGTCAACACTTCCTTTGAAATGAAAATGGAGACAAAACACCAAATTGAGAATCAGCTTGGAAGATGAACAAAACACTTTGTTCATGTTTTCTTTTGAGGTAAAAGATTTTGGTTTGACTTCCACATTTCTGTAAATGTACCTTAATTGCTACTGTTACTTTGTGAAAGCTCCACTACAGCCCAAAAAAGTGTATGTATAGTTTTGGTAATTAATACTGAAATAATGACACAGAAATGACATGGCTCTTTATTTTCAAGACCTGTTCTTGTAGAAGGATCTTTCCTGAATCCTCCTGAAAATGTTAATTCCCTCCTTAGAGGGTTAGAACTGTGCACAGCAGGTGCCTTCTCAGGGTTCACACCTTCAAGGAAAGATCTCCTTCCCTTTCTGCTCAGCACTTCCAAAGGGCACCATGGTCCCTCACACCTCAGGCTCCAGGTGAGAAAACAAGGCTGGTTTGAGTCTGGTCCCAGAATTTGTGGAGTGATGTCAGGAAACTCCTATCCCAGGGGTATACTGGGAGGAAGGTGTGAAATACAGCTTGGAAAGGAAACTCTGCCGCCAGTTTGCCACAGGCTCTTGGATTAATAGGAGACAATCCCTGGGGACTTGCTGGGGCCAGTGGCTGAGCCAGGTAAAGCCTGGAATGTCTGTCACATCTGACTATTCCTTGGATTTTGTATATCTCCTGTGGGTAATCTTTCAAAAGAAACAGCTCCCACAAATACAATTTTTCTCTTTTCAGCCTTTTTTTAAGGCACTGTGTGTGAGCTGTTCTCATCTTTCAATACTTCCAAGTCTTGCAGATTTTTTAAAAGCGCAATAAAGATTTTTAGTCATTTTCTCAGAGGAGAATCATAATTTGTCTCAAGGTGGCTGTGATATACTTTAAAGAAAAAAAAAAAACAGCTCTGGATGTTTCAGAGATCCATGATTTTTAGTGTCAAGTTATTGTACCATACTCAGGTTTCTGCAGCTATAAATTTAAACAAACCAAACAAAATCTCTACGCTGCTATTTTAAATCCTTTGATGTGTATCGATGTACAATATTTTCTGAAGACCTAAGTGGGTCTTGAAATATAAGATTGTTGTTATTTTCTTATTGTTCTCACTGGATTCTGCTGCATCTCCCTTGCTTGAATGCTGTATTGAATTGCTACAGATTGCTTCAAAGCACAACAATCAATTTTGGTTCAAACTGGGTGGAAATACCTTACAAATTGCTGTCACACTTCAGTGAAGGGAAACTGCTTTAAGTCAAGTCGGGTCAGGGATCTCTAGATACCTAATCTAAGCTTCATTACTGAGAGCAGAAATAGCTGCTGGTTTTACACCACAAATAATTTTAATTATTGATCCATGCCCAGGGGTTGAACAGCCTATAACTCTCAAAAAGTACATTTTTAAATCCGAGACGTAAATTTTAACGAGGCTTTGTGTAGGTTTAGTGGAAGAAAAAAAAAAAAAACCAACCTGGATTGTTAAACAGTTTCTCATTGTTCTTTACTTAGGTGTTTAAACTACCACATCTTCCCCAACAAGGTGATTATTGTTGGGTCTCAGTGAATACTCTTCAAGCAGGCTGGGAACTGACACAAAATGAAATCATCCTCTGTGTGTACATTTTTATTACAAGGTGTGTCAAATACCTTACAAGCAGTAATTATAATTTATGTTTCATTAATGAAGAAGCTCAGGTGTGATTGCCTCACCCGTTTGCCTGAGATCACACAACAAGCTGATGATGAAACTACCTAGAAGCTTTTTGTGTCCTAGGATTATGTTTAAATGTTTCAGCTTTGAAAATGGAAGGAAGAGGTGATTTGCTGTGATCTGAACCCTTTCCCAGTTAGAGGGGGCTGTGCTAGAGCCGCTATCTGCTCTCTGCCTCACCTCGGGGCCTTGGCCAGGAAGGAGCGACAGCTCTGCCAGGGCTTCATGTCCTCAGAGCCAAGAGCTGGCACAGGATGGGCGAGGGGATCATCCCAGGGGCACAGGGAATGTGTGCCAGGGTGGGAGAGGTGGGTGAGTCTCCTGGAGGAGCCTGAGGGGGGACCTCGTTGGGACCTCCAATATCCTCATGAGAAGTGGGGGGGACAGGTACCGATCTCTTTCTTCACTCCCCTGACCAGTGACAGGACTCGAGGGAAGGGTATGAAGCTGTCGGGGAGGTTTGGGCGGGATATTAAGAGAAGATTTATGCCCCCGGAGGGTGCTGGGCACTGCCCAGGCTCCTCAGGGAATGGTCCCGGCCCCTCGGAGCCAGAGCTCCAGGAGCGTTGGGACAATGCTCTCAGGGATGCACAGGCTGGGATTGTTGGGGTGTGCACGGTCAGGAGCTGGACTGCATGGTGGGCCCCTTCCAACTGGGGATCTTCTGTGATCTTTTTGAGAATAAAAGGACAGGCACGTCCTTGCACAAACGGGGACTGTGAGTGAGCGGGGGGGAGAAAAGAACAAGAGCTCTCTGAAGGGCCGGGGCGAGAAGGGGGCACAGCTCCGCATTCCCTCGCCCGAGGCTCTGCATGGCGGTGCCGGCATAAGGCGGACGATAACCCGCGGCAGGAAAAGCNCCCCGTGGCTCCTCCCCCGGCGGGCGGGGCCGCGGGGCCGCGCACGGGCACGGCGCGGGCGCCATGTTGGAGCGTCGCTGAGCGCGGGGTCTTGCTGCGAGCGCGGCCCGGTCTGCGCGGGACTGGGGCGGGGGAGCCGCGCGGAGCCGCGGGGGAATCGCCCGGGCGGATCATGGACGTCGAGAGGCTGCAGGAGGCGCTGAAAGGTGGCGGCGAGGCTGGCGGCGGGGGCTGGGGGTGCGGTGTCGCCGCGCTGAGAGGAAGACTGAGGTCCCTCAGACCCTGTGGGGGGAGCGCCCCTCGCTGAGAGCGACGGGTCCCCGCGCTGTGGGGAGGGGGCTGCTCGCTGGGGGGGGGTCCCGCAGAGTGGTGAGAGCCCGGGGGTCGTTGTGGGGAAGTGGAGGGCAGAGCCCGCGATCTCCCTACCCAACGACCCTCGGGGCTGCGTGAGGGGGGATCAGTGACTCTCGGGTGTCCCCGGCTGCCGCCCTGCGCTCCCCGGTCTGGCCGCCCCTTCTCCCTCATTCCTTCCCCCGCATCCCGGCCCCTTCCCCGCATCCCGGCCCAGCCCGGACCTGTCCCCTTCTCCCTCCCCAGCCCTCTCTGTTCTGGGCTCAGCTTGAGGAAATCGGTCTCTTTCTGTGCCGTAGCTGCTCAGAAGAAGTTGCAGATCAACTTTTGCTACTCCGGTGCGTGCGGTTTCTCCGCAGGAAAAATAATAAGTGTTTCCCAGGGCTGGGAAGCCGGTGGAGTTCATGGGAACAGCCGGAACATTGTGAGAACACAACAGTGTTTGTGGGGGAGCTGTACTGATAGTTCAAGCAAATCGCTTATTATTGTGAATTTTTGTTCTGTCCCGTCTTCTTTTACCATTCTTTTTGTGTCGTTCTCATGCCAACAGATTTTGAGAAGAGAGGAAAGAAGGAAGTGTGTCCAATACTGGATCAGTTTCTTTGTCATGTTGCTAAGACTGGAGAGACGATGTAAGTGTGACTGTTTTGGTGGTCCTCAGTTGTGACTTAAAACAATTCTTGCATTTTATGTCAGTGAGATTCTACCAGGATTTTTTTTTTTTTTTTGCCCGTAGGTTCCTTCAGTGAGCTGAATAAGCTTTCCTTAGTTCCCATTTAATTTTGTGTGGATTAATTTAGTTTGCTAATAGTTTGATCTAACGAGGGGAGACTTCTCGTATAGGCTTTGCTCTGGGGTGTCTGTCAGGTCTTACTGACCCTGCTCAGCACAATAAAAAAAACCTGTTGCTTTCCCCGGATTTTTAAGAGAGAGTCAGGTTTTTTAAGTGGCAAGTCCGGCTGCTGTTGCAATGTCTACTATACACTGTTGTATAACTGTGTTTGCAGTATCTAATTGTGTTATTTACATAAAGATATCAGTGGCTCACATTGTTTCTCTCTGGGCTGTGTAACCATCCTGTGACTGTGTCTGGTGCAGGGGGGACGATCCGGAGGTGCTGTTGCGGAGGAGGTGTGTGGTGGGAGCCGCTCGGAGCTGCGGGGGTTTCCCTCCTGCCGCCCATTCCGTGCCGCTTTCCCGGAGGGTTTCCCGGGAGGGAGCCGCGCTCCTTCCAGGGATCGCTGCTGGTGACTTCCTTGCGGCTCACTATTTGGCAGGAAGGGGAAAGGCTTCCCCGGCTGCGCTGCCGTAGCTGTGCTCACTTTCTGGCGCCCAGGCTGTCTCCTTGTTTTTGAGGCCTAGTGCCAGACTACGGCTCCAGCAGGGGAGATGTGCTTTTACGGGTGTTTTGTGATCAGCCAGTGACCGCAGGGGCTTTGTTCGAGTTTCCAGAGTCCCGCGAACTTGTAAGAGGTTTTGTAGGTTTTGGTGGTTTTCTTTTTTTCTTTTCTCTTTTTTTTTTTTTTCCTTGTTTGGTAGCTTGCTAGCGCTGCTTGGATTAATGGTTTAGAAAAAAAAAAAAGCAAGTTCTGAAATGTACTTTGCTCTTTGAATAGAAGGCTTATGCTCAGCAGACATACACAGCTGTAATGCTTAATGTTTTGGTGTAGTGCTTATTATACAGGAAAAACACACCACGGTTAGCCCATACTAAAATATGTTAAAAATATTTTTCCCATTCTGAGATATTTTTTTCAGGTTGTTTTTACTGTTTTTGCCTCTATCACGTATATTCCAAAATAATTTTAAAAAGTGATTCTATAGGGGCAAGTTCTTGGGAAAATTATTTCCTCTCTGATTTTATTTTCATTTAGGAAATCTAGGTTAATTTTATTATTTTTACTTTATTTTTACAAACTTAAACCTGAACTGGGATGTGTCATCTGATGTACAGATCCTGCCCTCTATGTTTCCAGTGATTTCTTTTTGTTTTTTTTGAGGTCTGTAGCTCTTTTCAGCCTTCTTGAACCTTTCTGTTGCATTAAATAGTTTTTAAAATAGTATTGGATGTGACCATCAGAAGTGCCTAATATAATCTAGAGATAGGCATGGAAATACTATTTTATAATATTAAATTTGCTTCAGATTATCTACCAAAGTCTGTATTTGTTCATCAAACATGTTTGTGTGTTCACTGATGTGTTATGTATCAAAATATCAGGAAGAAATTAGTAAAAATTAAAATCTCCTGGGAATCACTCATATGAAGATTGCTAATGTGCCTTTTAAGAACTTAATGTATTTTTAAGCTGGTACAGCTTGACAAGTACAAGTATTCTGGAATAGGAAAACCTATCAAATACATGCAAATTTAAAATGTACTAGATAGTCTTTATTTTCACTTATGTAAAAATAACTTTGTGTAATAGGATCTAAACCAGTAATAAATACATACTTTGGAATGAGAAGATAAAATACTACTTTGCAGTGACATTTGTTAGGATTTTTACAAAGTTCAGAGTATAGTTTAAAGAAAAAAAAACAAGCAGGGAGGATGGTTTAGTCAGGGGTAATTACACCCATGGTTTGCAGACTTGATTATTGAACAACAATGGATCTTACTCAGTCACAGCCTGTTCCTAATGTAACAAAC
Source organism: Peucedramus taeniatus (assembly GCA_013400575.1). Classification (NCBI taxonomy): domain Eukaryota; kingdom Metazoa; phylum Chordata; class Aves; order Passeriformes; family Fringillidae; genus Peucedramus; species Peucedramus taeniatus. Next base: position 321,234 of record WBNO01017862.1, on the reverse strand, counting down.
AAAAAGTACTGAGGCAAATCAGGACAAGTGAAATGTGAAATATTTTTGCTTTCAGTTTTTAGTTCTAGGAGAGTTACATGGTCTTCATGGGGGTTCTGTCAGCTTTTTACCTTCATCCTGAATACTGATTTTTAGAGGATAAACTGCAGGCTGCATCCTGGGGTAAATGCTCTCATCCTCCATACGTTTCCAGACAGAGTTGCAGCAGATCTCAGTGACTCAGTAAAATTAGTTTGAAAAGGTAGTAATGAAGTAAATTAAAGTGACTTTTTAGGTTCTCCTCAAAGCTTGATCACACGCAGCTCACCCAGCAGATGGAAAGCACAGGCTCAGGTAAGGTCATTGGGTACCTCCCTGCCCCCACTTGTTCTAAAGTGCTTATTCATCTGAGGGAGTCAGGAACAGGTAGGTGCAGGTTTAGGTGAGGCTCTGATCTTCCTGGGATTTCTCTGGCAGCAGCCTTGGCTGGTGCAGCCCGTGGGTCACTCTTTCACTTGGGCTATTGAGCTGCTTCTGCAGCTCCAGAGGAACCTGGGGCAGGAACTTCTCACAGTCCTGACTCTTTAGGACAAGGCTCAGTTCATTGATCCACGTGTTTTGTCCTGGTAGCTGGCACTCAGTGCAGCTGGAGAGGTGCTGAAGGGGAGGAACAAAGGGTGAGGTGGTAAAGCCACCACTGCAGCTATGATAAGGCTCTTGGTATCTTTATTGTAATTAGAGGTCTTTTTCACTTACAGGGGAGGTGTGGAACAAAAACACTGCTAATTTTGGTTCTATTATCAGTGTAGCCTTAGGTGTGTTATCGGTGCTGTGCAGTAAAATCCTGATCATACAATGATGTGCATTCGCTTCATCTTTTTGAAGTTTTCCTCTTGTGCAAAGTTAACCATTCACTTAATTGCTGGTGAGATTATGGCCTGCATTTACAGAAGCCAGTCTAAACTTCCTTTATTAGAGGTGACAGAAGCAGAAGTCTGATTGCTTGGCTGCTATGAAATGTTTTTGTTTCTTAACAGTCGCCATGGTAAGACTTAGCCTTAGGTGAAATATAATAAAAAGTTTGTTGTTTGACCTTTTTAAAATTGTCTTGAATCTTAGGATTTTTTTTCTTTTCAGAGAAGTAACATACTCCTCAACTAACCTGACTTTTTACTGAGATGCTAACATGGAATTTCCTTAGTGAGACCAAGTACAGTCAGGGAAGTTTGTTATAACCTCCTTGTCTCCAGTTTGTAACAGAGCTGTGTGACTTGCAACACTGAGGAAAGTGAAGAGAGGAAATTTCTTAGTTCTAGTACTTAGCTGTATCTGAAACACCTCTAGAAACAGGATGAGTTTTTGTGTCCTTTTTTTTTTTATAAGAAATCTACTTATTTATTTTTTCTGAAGTAGAAAGAGCTTTAAGGAATGGGATCGAAATCAGAGCATTGCAGTACTAGAAGTAAGATGCAACAGTGACTTTTTTTTGTTGTTTCTGAAGAATTCTTAAAAATAGATATGAAGATCACTTATCAATTGTGATCTTGTGTCCTGTATTTAAAATGTTTTCTCTTACCTTTTAGGAAATTCTCTTGGATTTAGGGTCACACTGCTCCTTCAATAGCAGAAATGTTTTAAAACCATTTCTTTAGGTACTTCACCAAGAAAATCCAATGTGTTGGACTGGAAAGGAAAACTAGATTTTTCTAAAGTGGAAAATAAAACTTAGAAAACTAAAGCAATCAAAATTTTTATGTTGGTTTTTTATGCATTTTCCCCACTCCTGCCCTGGGGCAGGGAACCTATAAAGTGCAGTTTTAATGGCTTACTGTAGTGGAAAGTATAGTGCAGAAGCTTACTGCCAGTGAAGGAATCCAGAAAGCAGTGAAGTTCCAAAACTGGAGCAATGCAGTTCATAGGCAGAAGTGATTAATTGTAAAATCCTTCCAGGCCTAAGTAGAGAACACTGCCCAGGATGTGATGCAGTTACACTGGTTCCTCCCCTTAGTACGGCTTAAACAGCCATTAAAATACATTCTGGTTTTATTTCTTTCTCTAGTGAAATTCTTTTGAAAGCTCTGAAATGTTGATTTGAACCTCATCTGAGCCTGAAAACAGAAGTTGTTTCTTTGCATGTTTCCTGTCGGGCCAACATAAGTGGGTTTTACAGAGTTTCTTGAGTCAAGTTTAATTCATGTGATTGTAGGGCAAGTCTGGACATGCATACTGTCATCATAGGCTAGTTGGAAGCGATTTGTGGAGGTGATCCAGGCAGCCCCTGTGTTCAAGGGGAGCTAATTCCAAAGTTAAATAAAATTTGTTAGGGCTTTGTGCAGCATTTCTGAAAATCTCCAGTCATGGCAACTCCATAGCCTCAGTTTGGCTCCCTGTTTCACTGCTTAACCATGTGCACTGGGAAGAGCGTTTCCCTTGGAGCATCCTGGGCCCAGTGCATCCCAGAAAGGAACCTGTTTCCATCTCCCTGGATGCAGTCGCCCTTCCCTGGTGGAAGTCAGCGGCTGGATTCCACCAGCAGAGCCTGTGTTCCAGAGGCAGCTCTGCTGCCTCAGCTTCCCGCAGCAGCCTTGGGATTTCTTTTTGCTGGCAGTGCCGGGCTTCCCCCGGGCCAGCACAGGGGGTGCCCTGCTCGGGCTCTGAGCACCCGCGTTTGTAACTGGGTGTGGTTGGACTTTGGATCCGGCGCCGCAAGCACTGCAGTGGAGCCTGAGCTGCACCGGGGCTGCAGCTTTGCCAGGGCTGCTGTGCCTTGCTCAGGTTGAACTACAGCGTTCTCTGCTCTTCCCTCCTCGGCAGTCAGTCAGGTGGATCAGGGATGATTTGCCTTTGGTAAATTACATAACTGTAAATGTAAGTTACATAACTGCAGTTCCACCAAAGATAATGGCAGAAATACTTTTGACCTTTTGATGCTGTTTCATATACTTTATGTAGCAGTGAACTTTTTTCTTATTGCACTTTTAAGCTTTTTTGAATTAGTTTAACTTTCCTATTAGTTTATTACAGCAGTGAAATAGTTTGTTTGCTGTAGGAAAGCTAAATGAAGACACAGTAGCCATGAATTCCTACAAGAATAAGTTTGCATCTCAGTTTAAGTGTTTTAACTATGTACTGTGAATGCTTGTATAATACCCTTTCTCTTATTACAAATGTATAGATTTTTTTAGCCATATGTTCTCTGGCTTATTTCACATGCTTAAATTTAAATCTATTTTTTTATCCCTAAAGTATGTTCTCTGCTTTTATTCAACGAGCAGTTTTCTTGTTCGACATGTGTGTGCTAGCATTTTTTCTGATTTGGAGACAACTTACTTTCTGGAAATCTTAATGCCTATTTGGGGAATGTAATTCCTTATCATTTTTTTAAAACATGAACTAAAACAATTTCAAGTTTCTGCTGTAATAAGCACGATCATATTTTTCTGAAAGACGTTTCTATGTGCCTTTGATAATGTAAGCATCTTCCATTTCCATGTTCTCAGTAAAGCAAGAGATGTAAGTAAACTTCCTTGCATTGTTGTCCACTATTATCCCTCACTAGCTCCATTCCATTCAGCATCTGGAATGACCCCCTGCTAATTCCCATTCCGCTGACACTGTTTTCTGTTTCATAATCCACTGATCTCTTGAAAGGACAGGGATCTTTGTTCAAAAAGGCTGCTGATGTACCTTTCTCAACACTAATTTAGCTTCCTTGCTTTTTTACCTCTATTATAAACAAAAACTTCTGTATGTGAATTTTGTAGCTGTAGTACTTAAGAGCAGTCAGTGGTGATATCAATGAAATCACTTGCTGCTTTGGGAAACACACACTGTTGTAGTGTTTTATTTTAAGTGCTGCCACTTCATATCTATTGGGAGTGGGGTTTACAGTATAAAGGTCAGACTGCAACTGCCATTATAAAATGTGTGTGATGAACTGAGCATAATAAACATTAGTCTCTCTATGGAATACACGTGTATGGAAAGGCAGAAGGCAAACTCTGATTGCAGCACTGAGGTTTTTGGGGTGATTGGACTGTTTTAATCACAAATGTAGCTCTTTGTACTTTCAGATTTGCTGTGTTAGTGCGGCTTCCTTCCCTGTTGCTATACACAGTTTATTCTTGTAAGCACATTTCCTGATAATCTTTTTGGCAGCCAGTCCATGTCACTTTGCACAGAAAACCTCCCCACCATGTATTCTCTGGTAGTTGATGCAGTTGCACGTGTTTCTGATGATCACTTTTACTTGTATCCTGTGCTCATCCTTCTCCTCAAGCTCAGTTCTCTGCCTTGCTTGATAGGATTTGTTGTCACCCTCAGGGTTTCTCTTGGTTTGTACCTTCACCTCTCAGTGACGTTGCTGTAGTGGCTGCCTCAGTGTGACCTCTGATATTTTCCAGTGGGCCTCAGATCTCTGTTCTGTGAGGGCTGTGCTTGTTAGTATTTCATCTGAAGGACTTTCCCAGGCATTTGGGTATTGTTCACTCCATATTGCACTTTTCAGTGGTAAGGATGCTTCCCCATTTTGACTTTGTAATTGGTGGGCCTTGATTCCTCTTCTGAAGCTTTTGGCAAGGTTTGTGCCTAATGGCACGTGGGGGGAAGGAACAAGGCAATGGTGCACACAGAAGGAGGGATACAAAGCAGTCTGGTTGACTTGGGGAAGGTGGATTATCAATTTGTGGATAAGCCAGACTGATGCTGCTTTTCCACAAAGCTGATATATGTCTGGGAGGTCTCAGCTTTGGAAATAAAACTACTCGAGGACAATTTCCATGATGGCAATACCTGGTGATGCCTGGTGATGCTTGGAAGTGGCAGGGCAGTGTGGTGATGCACAGACACCTAATGCCTGTGGATTAGGTCAGTGAGGTAGGGTGCACCTTGTCATCCCAAGCTGAGCATGTGTCAGCTGAACTGCCTTGTGGAGAAGCCAATTGGGTGGCTTTTGTTTCTGGGTTTGGAAGGAATCAGTAACAAGTGTGATTTCCTTGATCCCAGTAGTACTGCTGTGAGACTGAGGGAGGCCTGTGGCATTTTGGGACACTGCTTAAGGTGCCAAGCACAGGCACTCACTGCAACAGAGATCTAGGAGTTGCTGCACAGGGTGCATTTTCCTAGTCTGGTTTCCCAGCTTTATTGCTTGATAGAGTAAACATCTGATCATAGTATGTCAGTGTGGCCTGCAGCTCCTCTAACAGTGACAGCCACGCTGACCAGAGGAGCTGCAGCAGTTCTTGTCTGGATTTGGGTATTCTGGGCAAACCACTAATACCTGAAGCAACTTTGGTGTCCTCTATTGCTTTCTACTCTGCCATAAGGAAGTTAATTTTTGAATGAGGAATGTTGTAATCTTGTACTTTTTTTGTTCTGTGGTCAGTTTTTTACTTTAAAATAAAAGAAAATTAGAGGTACTTGAGTTTGATTTTACATAACTGTATTCACAAATGTACTTCCTACAAAATTTTGGACTGAAATTTTGTTTCTGTTCTGTGGGACAGCTATATTCTGTTAGTCAGCTGAATATTTATCAGCAGAGATTAGAATTAGTCCCTTGATGATTACAGATAGTGCTTTAATGTCTTCTTCAGCTGCCCTTTTCCATAACTAAGTCTTAATCTTTGTTGTTCCTGGCAAGAGCAGTAGTAATTTGCAAGCAGCAGAGGTGAATGCTCTCACTACTGAAGTAGTTGTAGTTCTAATGTCTGACAGTATCCCTGGTTTTGGAATGAGCTCATTGTGCACCCAAGGAGAGCAAAGACTGGATTTAGGCTGACAACAATCAGCTAGTGAAAATGGAAAAACATCTCCTGTGCTTGTGAGAAATACCAGTTTTTCCTCCTTTGAACTCTTCAATATATTTTTAATTAAAGCGAAAGGTAACATGAGGTAAAATCCTGCTAAAGATAAAATGTGAGAGTGTTTAATTTTACATGAGTTATCAGGTGAAAGGGAACAGGACGCTCCCCCAGGACGAGTGCTCTGCCAGTGTTTTCCTAACAGGAGCACACTGTGCAGCAAGGCACAGTGTTCCAGGAAATTCACCCTACCTGGAGCACCTCAACTTTTAAATTGATTACTCATTTAGCAATACTCATAAAGGATCTAGCACTTGCTTAAGGCTTTGATTTGACCTTAGGTTGAGGTGTTTGTCTGCTTGCCAGAAGCATGTGAGAAGCCAGTCTCCATTGGTGTACAGGGGATTTTACTGTGTAAATCTGTTGTCATTGTTTGGAATTTCCCGTGTTAAGCTGCGCTGTGTGAATGGTGAAAAGAACAGCATCCTGCAAAATCATGACACTAAAATTAAATACATCAAAATACTGTTAAAATAAAGCAAGAGAAATAGAAAAATAAGTTTAAAATAAAAGGAATATTTGACACGAGTGGAATTGGGTGAGGCATGTTCTTTTATCTGATAAATGAGTGCTGCTGCTTAAAGGGATGGCTTAGCTCCCTACTAGTCACATCACACATCTTCCTCTGCCTTATCTGCAGCATTAATTTTGTGGTTAGATCAGTGATCTGCCTCACCTCCCTGTGTGTGGGATCACAGCAATGTGTGGGAGCAGCAGAGCAGTCTTGCCCCTTTTGGTGTAGACCAAGGACAAGGTTGAGTGTGTGGTAGGCCAGCACCCTCCTGCTCTGCACTGGGATGGGATCCCTGTGGGAACCTCAGCATGGCTCATTTCCCTGTTAGTGGGAGCTCAGTGCTGCAGCTTTTTATCCCAGAAATTTTCAGTGGTATTTTCTGAAAAAAATAAAAGCACACCTGTTTAAGAAGCAATCTGTTTCTGTCATAACTAATAAAATAGTAATTCCTGTATGAAAGTGAACATGCGAATTGGCAACATGTTTGGGTTTTTTCATTTGCTGGTCTGAAAATGCTGGGAATTATGTTTTACAGGCAGTTCTTAAAATTTTTATCTTGTGCACTCCTTCTGTATAACTGTGTATGTTCAAGTATCCTAGTTTATAGCCACTGAATAGATCTCAAATTAGGATGTGCTGGATAAGGTAAGGATTGATACAAAACCATGAAAATGTGGGGAGTAGGAGTAGAACAGAGGCATCTGAGGGAAGAGCTGAGCGTGGCCTTGGTCTCATTCTCCACAGGCCTGCAGTCCATGGATTCCCTGTGCAGCTGCCGCTCCCTGGGCTGCTGGAGAGGATCCCTGGGTGCTGCTCCTTCCTGCCGGGCAGGGGGACAGGACAGGGAGCCCAGGGCAAGCTCCCGGCGCCGCCTCCTCCTTGCTGCTCTTTGCACAGCCTCGGGGAAGGGAGCCACGCTGGGGCTCCTCATGCCTGGCATGAGTTCTGTGCTCCCTGGTGGCAGACACGGGCCTTGCATCCAGGCTGTGGAAGAGCATGCTGGAAAGTTTGCTGCCTTGCCAGGGGTTTGAATTGGGTGTGTGATTGCTGAGTGCACTTCATTTTCTCTGCCTTTTCACTTTCCAAATAGTTCTGGAGATCCCATTGATAGACCAGAATAGAAAAGGAATTAACTTGTTTTGGATGAAACTTTAATTTTGCCTTTGACAGCCTGGGGAAATTACTGTGTCTTAGAGTATATCTTCATATCCTATGAGCTCTAAAAGAAGGCACAAAAGAAAAGAAACAGTTACTAAAGTTGGCAAGTCACTTCAAAACACCTATTTCCTACTAGCAGGTCTCTCTGGGAGCATCATGTAAATCAGAAAAAATTGGGGGGACAAAGGTAATACCAGTGACTGACATCTCTTGTTCCATGTTATGTGACTCCCTCAGAGATTGTCCTCTGGTTCTTTCCTTGTGTGTTCTGAGGACATTGCCTTAAAATCAGTTTAGCTGGACATAAAGTGTTTGCATCCTAAATATACTAATTTGGTGGGGTTTTGTGGGTTGTTTGTTTTTTTTGTTTGTTTTTTATCTTCTGCTTGTCAGAGAACCAATAGTAGGAGAAATGTGGACAGGAAGTATTTCCTTTTATTAAGTTCTGATATTTCTTTTATGGCCTGTTCAATGAACAGAATCAATAGTAGATCTACTTTGGTTTCATTTTATGTTCTGTGTGGTATTCAGCATCTCTCCAAAACAGATGGCATCCTCTTAAAATTTAAATCAAGTAATTTTGTAATGAACTTAAACACTGTGAAATCTGAAGACAGGCATCCCACCAGGACTCCTGGGACTCTTCATGTTTTAAGTACATAGCTGGGTCTCTGGAAGCTTAACATCTCTTCAATGTAATGTTTTTCTTAATTAAACCTCTAATCTGTAAGGCAATTCCAGAAAGATTTATGGAATAATTGCAGTACTTTCATTTCAGGAGTTAGCCTTGTTTGAGGCACTCTGAATTCTTCCTCTAGTTCTTCAGTCAGTTTTAGGTTTTGCCCTGCTTTGCCTCAATAGGTCTTAATGGAGTTTGAACCTTAAAATCTGTAGACTTTGTCTAAAGTGGATGAGCCATATGCACTCCCCCAGGGTTACGTCTGATGTTTTATGTCAGTTTTTAAAAAGGGAGATGAGTAAATCAGTGGAGTTGTCTTCTGCACTCCTGGAGACTTGGCAGCCCAGCCTCCACCTCGTGTCCAAGTCATGTGGTGGTGTAGGGGTGCACTGTTATAGCAAAGCCTTGCAGTGCTAAATATGTGAGAGGGAACCATTTGTTCAACATGGATCGTTTTCCCTTAAAAATAGTAGGGTTTTTTATCTTTCTCAGCTCTTGCCCAAACAACTTTATTAAATATTTCAGGCTTTTTGCTCTTCTCATTGACACCTTATCTCCCAAAGTGACTATACCAAGTGGCAAAAGAATCAAGTATAAAAACTTGTCCAATGGTCAGAAGAAAATATCATTTCATTCTCTGACACACAGTAGTGCAGATACTGAGCTGGTTCTCCTCCTCCCCAATAGCCATTGGGGTAAGAGAGCTGCTTTCACAGATTCTCCAGGACAAGCATTTTGCATAAGCAGGAGATAAGGGAGTAGGGGGATGTCTTTTACACTCTGGGAATGATATGATTAGGTTATTTCCATGTAAAATGCAATTTTGTTTAGATATGCATGTTTGGAAGGATGAATCCTATGCAAATCAAGTTAGTAGAGACACAGTCATTTCTTGCAAGCAACTTTGTGCTGCTAATTCTTTGAAATCCAAGCATTGCATCAGGTTGCTTGCCCTGCTCTCTGAGGTAGCCTGTTCCCTGCTGAAGGTGCTGTTCATCGAGTAGAATTGGCGCATTTCTAAACTTGGTTGATGTTGCTTGGCAAATTCTGTTGATCTGTAGTAATGGATTAGTTCCAAGAGCAAATCATTTAATTCAAGTACAGGTGTGAAATAGATTGATTGCTTTTATTAGAGAACAGAGCTATTTAGGATTGTATTCTTCCGTGGCTCTGCTGTGACAATGTTAGATTGTGTCTAAATTAATCTCTCTTCTTTCTGTTGTTGTTTTTTATTCTTCTCCCCTGTGCAGTGGAGATATTTTTGCTGCTTCATCAACTCGCAGTGACTCAGTGTGTTACTGTTGCACTGTTCTGACTGTGGAGTTCCCCATCCCTCTAATGTGGCTTTCCTCTTAAAGTTTGTTTCTTGTCTTCACTTACTAATTTTGATCCCATTCTGGGGTTTTGTGTAGTTATGTGTGGGATTTTTTGAGAAAAAATATTTTATTAGCGATATTTTTGCATAGTCTGTCTTTTAATTTAATCTCTACTTGCTCATTTCATGTCTCATGTCTTCCCTCACCCTTTCCTTGCCTTGTGTCACCTTGTCTCTCTAATTATATGTAAATCTTCTCAAAACTTGCTGATGTTCCTTTTAGGATTGGCTAAAAGGATTGGTCAGGTGCTGTCTGCTTTCCTGACTGACTTTGAAAACACAGCTGAGTGTCTTCAAGCTCTAAAATCTCTTCCATCCATTTTTCTCTTATGTTTCTAATGTTCAATGAAATTACAAGGTCAGGGACTGCACTGGGGTGCAATATTAGGGTGTTAAACATCTTCTCATACTTTGAAGCACATTATTAGCATGTATAAAATTATTAAGTAAGGTAGAAAGACTGAATTGTTGGACTCTGTGTGACCTTCCATGCTCTCATTTGTTGCTTGACTTTTAAAGGTGTTTTTTAAAAAAAACATTAAATTTTTGAGTTAAACTACCAGCATTTGTGTCTGTCTTGGGAAAATTTGAAATGTGTGGTGTCTATATGGATGCAAGCTGTAGTTTTGCAGTGCTGTGATTGTTGGTTTCTCTTCAGCCATTCCTTTGCCTTTGACGTTTTTTCTTGTTAGGTGCTTTTTACTTGAAATTAGTTTCTTCCTCTTTATTTTTTGTATGTCAGAGCAAATCATTTAGGTTGCTAAAGGGGAGGATGGTGCAGGAGCTGGTGGGAGGGAAGCAGAGGACTCATGATAAGCTGGCATTTTTTCCTAAATTATTTGGAGCATGTGTGGAACTCCAGGCTCATTAGCCCAGGAGAGCTCTTTGTACAGGTACATTTACACAGGGTGACCCAGTTATTGTAGTGAAAGGTGCCTTGATGTACAGAAGTTGTATATAACTACAAAGCCATCATTCTCTAAAATGAAAGTACACTGAACCAAAACATTTTGGGATCAGCTAATTTTTTTTATTATTTTTGAAGCTGTTGTTTCAGATCATGCAGCGTTCTCAGTAACTTTTTTCTTTGAGTGGCTCTAAAAGCTCTCAAAGTTGCTGATACAAATTCCCAAGTTAGTGTAGTGGACAGGAAGAGCATGGTTTGGAAGAAAAGGCTGATTATGTGAAATGCTGAGTGGGAAGAGCAAGTATTTATAAACAAGCCTGCTCTGAAAAAAAAGTATGAACAGTATTTTCTCCATGGAATTTATTCAATTTGTTATTCTTACAGAACTTATCTTGTTTATCAGTTATTTTCCAGTGTATAAAACTTAATGAGCTTGTACGTAAAGTAGAGAGCAGAAGAATTTTCTTTTGCTTCTATTTGGCTCTTGATCCAACTCTAGAAGGTATTGACCAAACTTTTCTCTTGGTTTTGGGTTCTCATATTGTGTAACAAAGCAGAGAAAATAGAGGTCTTTCTCAGGAACCGAGTGATACATGTGGAATATTTTTCTTTTTCTAAAATATATATTTGGCACTTTTTTGTCTCATCTGTTGTCCGTCTTTCTAAGCAACCAATCTTTCAGTGAATGGGGATAACTTAAAATTTCTAGAGGTGTAGATAGAGATTGCTTTGATAGCTAGTAGGATTTTGTAATTTTGTACTGCCAAGCAGTTCGACCCATTGTTATGAAGGATTGGTTTTCTCTGTGGATGAGACACGTGAGTTTGTAGAGTTCAGCTGCTGCCAACTTGTACGTGTCATTTTCATAGACTGGTAAAACAGGAAAGGTGACTTGGGCTCTTGTGACACTCACTTTTGATCACTTCCACTAAGTAAATGGGAACTGAGAAAATCTTACTGTCCCTGCAGAAAAAATTTTAGGGTTTTTTTGTCAGAAATGAGTTCATTATTTTAACAACACTGATGTCAGGAGATGCACAGTACAGCTGTGTTTATTGTTTGAATTGCAGCTCTGTCTGAGTTTGCACTGAGTGTAACAGTGGCCTTTGAGCAGTTCAGCTTTCCTGCTGCTGCTACTGCAGCCTGAGCAGCAGGGAATCCAACAGTGCTGGGAAAAACTGCTGGAGAAACAGTGAATGTCTGAGCAGCAAGGCTGTGCTGAGCCCCTTCTGCTGTGGTTACACAGCTTCTAGCAACAGCTTGATTTGAGCTGGTGTTGCTCTCTCTGGGTTAGCTGTGGCCACCCTGTGATTGCAGGATGAGTTTCTCCTCAAACTCTGCAGCCTGTGTGTGTAACCTGCCCTGTGTTACCTGGCCAACAGCCATTTAGCAAGTGGTTTGGAATGCAGGTTGAGAGATGCTTCCTGTGTCAGCAGTTCAGTGTGTTGCAGATGTAAGCCTTTTTATAATGGGAGAAATGCTAATTAAAATTTGTAGTTTAAAATCCAAGTGATCGTTTTCTCAACTTCTCGATATGGGCAAAATGTTACAATCTTTGTTTTCTGTAGTTTCAGCGTTGTAAAGAAGCTGGTGGGTGCTGCTTTCAGACAGTAGATTGCCATTTTAAACCTCATGTTGTTGATTTATTTCAAACACTGATGGGTTAATAGTCTGTGAAAAGATAAGTGTTACTATTTACCAAGAAATAAGTAACAATGAAAACAAAGAACAGCTCAAGTTTTAAAGTGTGGAAATATATCCAAATGGGGTTGTCAAAGAATGTTTAGAATAATAGTGGAATCCCCTTTCATGAGGCAAGGAAAGCTCTTGGGATGCTCTGTGGAGAGTAATCCCACACTGTCATGGGGTTATTTACTGTGGTTGTGGTGTGTTTATGTATTAAATCTGTGATTTGTTACTAACACTTTGGTTTCATGGTGGTAACACTGCAGAATTGTACAGCTTTTTAATTTAACATTTGTAGTAGTAATGCCTGATACTGTACATTGGAACATTATAGTGTTCTGCTTTGGCTGTAGAATGCTGATTGGAGACAATCCAGCTAGACTCAGTGCTGCTCTTTAATCCATACCATTCCCTTTTGGGACCTTGACGTTTATTTATTTATTAATTTTCATTATTATTCACTAAGCCATGTGATCCCTCCTGTTGTGAGGTGCTTAAAGGTCTCTTGTGAAAGAAAACAGAGGTTTGCTTTCCTCTTTGGAATTCCCCTATTCTTGCAAAATTTATCATTCCTAGTGAAAGACAAGGGCTTTGTGTTTGGATCTCTATAGATAAACCTGAGCTGTAATTCCTCCCTTTTCATCTCATAATTATTTCTTTGAGACAAAGGAGAAAATGAAGGCAAAGGTGAGGTGGCCCTGCTGATCTGGTGCAAGCAGGCTGATAGAGCTTCCTTGGCCTGTGGTTTGGGATTTGGTGATGCTGTGCTGGAGAAACAAACAAGACCACCGTGGTTCACAGCACAAATGGCTGGGTCAGCCCCACAGAAGGGCAGCTGCTCCATGGGGTCAGAAATAGTCAGGGCTGCCAAAGGCAGCCTGTAGAGATAGAGCCTTTGGCTAAATAGTTTTCTATATAGTTTAATGCTGCTTTGAGCAGGAGCTGAAGGGCTGTCCAGGGGCTCACATTTTACACTTGTTTGGTTGGAGCCTGCTCCTACCAGTTCATGTGTGTTACAGATAAATGTGAAAGATCATTTTCTCTCTTTCTTTATTGTTGGTTTGTTACTCCCTGTTTCTTCTCTTTCTCCGTGGTGGAGCTGTGCAAGCTCCTGCATCAGGAATAGAAACAAATCGATCCTGAGCTAAATCAGTTGCTGCTTTCACGTGGCTCTGTGTGCTGCTCAGACATGCATGATCCCAGGGAGGCCCTGAATGTCTCCTGTGGCTGCTCTGTGGGGCCATGGCTGGGGAGGGGCTGCCTCAGCACTTGTCTGTTGTACCCAGTGAGAGGGACCTGTTTGCTTGAAAATTTCAAAATCTAGAATTTTATAAATGATGAAACTTGAAGCTGTAAGGCAAGAGGTAATGTGGAACCAACCGTGTTAATAGCTTACTGCTGTGGGAATGTTTGATGGGAGTCAGAGTTGTTTTGTTTCAGTTACTCGTCAACAAGTGCCAAATGTGATACAGAAAATACTTGCCTTTTTGTGAAAAAAGAGGTACCATGAAATGATTTTAAGGTGTGTGGAGTTACAAAAGGCCTTTGGTAAGGTTTTGTGAGGGGAGCAGATAATGCTCTGTATGGTTGCTCTATGGATTCCAAACTTGAAACACTTTGTGTTTTGGTGTGGTGGGTTTTTTTGGTGTGTGGGGATTTTTATGGTGTTGTTTGGTGGGAGTTTTTAATTTTGTTTTGGGGTTTTTTAGGGGTTTTTCTGGGGTTTTTTAGTTGGTTTTGTTTGTTTGTTTCCCCTTCCACCTCTTACAAGCTCAGTGAAAACTATAGGCAGCACTGTAGGCTCCCTTTACATTGTATAGATGTGTATATTTCACGTTTAGGTTTGCCTTGTCAGTGGATATTGGTTCTTTAAGGAAATGGCTGCCCCTGCTGTTAGTGGCAGTTGATTTGTGTGACATTGTTCCAGTGTAATTGTTGAAATAGTTACTGTGCTTTAAATTCAGGAAGGAAAACAGCTCTGCATTACTTGCCTCGTTTATCTTAGGACTGGTGTACCAGGGTGAAGGTTGTTATGTAAACATAAACTTACACTGCTGTTCTTTGGGTTTAGGACTAACTTGCCATTGTCTCAATGCTTGTGTTTTATGCAGGGTTCAGTGGTCTCAGTTTAAAGGCTATTTTATTTTCAAACTGGAGAAAGTCATGGATGATTTCAGAACCTCAGCTCCTGAGCCAAGAGGGCCCCCCAATCCAAACGTGGAATATATTCCCTTTGAAGAGATGAAAGAAAGAATCCTGAAAATTGTCACTGGATTTAATGGGTATGTATCCTTTATTTTTTAAGATCAGGATAACAAAAATATTCCCCCTGTTTTTAACATAGCAGTTTGTACTGTCTCTGTGACTGTTCATTTTGCTTCCTCAAATAGATGAGCAGAAGCAAATGTACACCTTGGAAATACATTACAGTAGTTTCTGAACTTTATTATTGTGTCACTGAATGAAAAGTGTGACATGTGAGATGCTGTGCTATTGTTCACTTTGTTTTTTCAATATGTAGTTAGTTTTTAAACAGTGCAAAGAAGTATCATATTGCTGTGTGCATTTAAGAGATTAAGTAGACAGTAAAGTCAGATTTCTTTTAGTGCATTTTGAAATACCAAATGGAAAGAGGTCTTTAGGTGTTCAGTTCCTGATTGTTTTGTGGCAGTTCACTGGCTTTTGAAGAAATCATGCTGTGAGAAACAGGGTGTGACCAGGAGGCAAAGGTGTACCTGGGCTGGAATTACTAAATTATGCCAGATTCACATTTATAGCTGAAGTGATACTGATGAAGGACATGGGGTGTTTGATTTGTTGCTGACAGTGTCCTAGATTGAAATGTATCTGTGCCCTTTGCTGGTTTCCTAATTTTGGAAGTTTTTGTTTCCTTTCAAATAAAGCTTATGATTTTTTTGTCTTATTTGGTGTGTCCTTTTTACTAGGTTATGTAGTATTTTTGTTGCTAAACTGGATTACATGCTTGCCATAAGCTGAGTCATCCTGCTTGTGGTGCTCAGTGCTTGTTAAGAGACTTTCAGCATTTTTCTCAGCTTGTTGATAAATGGGCATATTCTAAATCTTGCCTTCCTGATACTCTGAAATTTCAGGTTCAGAAGTGCTACTGACATGTCCTTAGTATTGTACTTGATGCTCTGTTTATAATTTATACTGTCATTGTTGCATGCTACTTCATTTATTTGCAGTTTAGGAGTCTTAAGTCAGATCTCCTCTTCCCCCCACAATTGCTCTCATGTAGGAGACTTCTAAGAATGTGAAATTCAGCTTGTTCTCAGCTCCCCAATATTTATACCAGGCTGCTTCACTGCAGGAATTTAAAAACAAACCTATCCTTTATGCTCAAGTCTGCCTCTCTCCCGCCTCCCCCAGCTTTTTGTTCATGCTTCGTTGCCCACAAAATGGGTAATGTTCTCCCAGGGACAGCTAATGAATGGGCTGCTGTTATCTGCTGTTGTTCCCAAGTGCACTGAACAAACCTCTGGATGACGAGTCTGGAGCTTAGGCTGTGCCTGTGCTATTTTCATCCTCTGCTGTAACACTTCAGGGTGCTCAGCTTCCTCATACTTTGCAGTGAAACTCCCAGGCTTTGAGGGAGCAAACTGCATCCATTAGTTACCTTAAAGGAAATAATGCCTGGGGATGTTTCAGGATCTGGGATTGCAGAGTGGTTCATTTAGTAAATCCTGTAACCCCCACAGGGAGGATGTGATTGTAAAAGCTGCATCGGGTGGAGATGTGTCCAAAAAGTAGCAGCAGCAGGTTTTGGGTTGTGTGATTTGTATATCCAGGCTGCTTTAGAGCTGTGGGTGTCATTTCAGGGTACCAGGACAGACAAGGAACCTACTTGATGTAACTTTATTACTGAGATATTTTTATTAGTGTTTGTTTAAGAGAGAGGGAAAGAGTTCATTCAGAGTAGCAAATTTGTAAAAACTTTAAATTTGAGTCAAAGAAGTAACACATTAAGAATGACCCCTGTTTTGGGGTCTTTCTAGCTGAACTGCCTTTTAAAGAAAGCACCAAGTGGCTCTTGTAACCTGTCTTGACATGGTGTCTGCACAGGTCTGCAGAGCCAGATTCTCTTTATAATTCTCTTATAATTGCTTTGGAGTAGGAGCTTCTGCCTTTTTTTTATCCTTTGTTAGTGAAACAAGAAAGTTCCAAGTTCTAAGTTATTGGGGATCTCTGATGACAGAGAAGTTTTCACAGCATGAATAAAATAGATAATTATCCAAGTTTCATTTTCAGGGGGATTTTTTTTGCTACAATTTAATATAGCTATTATAAGTAATTTTCTCACATCTCTCTTCAATCCTGTCCAAATGAATTTTTGATTTGTAATTCACTCTGAACTGTAGTGCTGGAAGTGCAGTTTTGAGTGTGTTGGTATAGAATTTTAAGTGGTTACCTTAAGTGGGTGGATCGGGATTATTCATGCAGCTCATGTGCTGAACTAATTAAATTTCTGTGTATTTACAATCAGTTCTCATACTGCTCACAAACTTTACATTGGTGTTCCTTTATAGATTTACACCAATTTAAATTGCTTCTGGTTTAAAATCATGTTGAACTATTTTAAAACAATAATTTTTTTCACCAGAAAGAGTTTGTGAGGTGAAGTTAACTTTGGGTTTTGTCAAGTAAAAGCATTTGTAAATGTTGAAGGAGTTCCAGGCAGAGGGGTGATTGTGTGACACCGGCTGCCATCTGCTGCTCAATGCACGAAGTTCACTTTGCTGTGAAGAGTGTGGAGGGAATTGAGTTTGCTTTTGCCTTTTTCTTTTTAACTTGTTACAGCTCAGAGTAAAATAGGAACACAGCTTTTCCTTCTGGAGTTAGTTACAGGCTGCACATTTCTTGAATTTTCTGTCCTACTTGGGGAATTAGCACTGTATTGATGTTCCAAAACACTCCATGTCACAGCATTCCAAGGGACCAGTTAAGTACAGCTAAATCCAAATTAGCCAGGTACTGATTCCCCAGGATGTCTTACAGATCTGGCTGATGGAGAATAATTTAAAAATGTCTTTCTGTTCCTGTTGAATAAATGGATTTTTGAATGGACTGTCTATTCTATTAAAAAAATAGCAAAATCAATTATGAATTTCCAATTCAAAACCAAAATCATCATCACAAGAAATAGTGATGGTCAATTTAATATTTTATCTATATGGAAAGATTTACAGATCAAGTAAATTCTTTGTGACTAAAAGTTTGGAATTCTGTTAAAAGAAGGCACTGTGCAGAAGCTGAATATTGTAAGTATGGGCTTGACCTTAAAGGTCTCTCTTAAGCTTGATTTTATGAAGAATTTTGATGTCAAAGATTGCTGGTTGACCAATGAAGAGCAAGGGAAGGGAAATGAATAATGCCAGAACTGTTGTCAAGCTTAAGAGCCTTCATATAATAAACTGAATTAGAGAGAACACTTGTTTCTGTGGTTTTTCTGGTTTGTTGAGGATCAGGACTTCCTCAGTAACATAATGTACAGGCAGTTCTGGAAAACATAATTAAATTGTTGATACTTAGTCACTCTCTGAGTACTACTGGCTTTTAGTTAAAATGAAGTGTCATGTGTGATGATGAATTGGAGCTGTGCTGACCTCTTTGCACTGAACTGGTGGAGATCTGGGCATCTCTAATGTGGCTTTTTAGCTAATGAGCAAAGCTGGAGATCCATGCTGTGTTAGCTCATGGCACAGGCTGGAGATACCATGTACTGAGTGCCTCAGAAAATAATAAATGTGTAATTTGGACAAAAATTTACAGTATAGGGATATACACACACATACATGTCAGTCTGGATTGATGCTGCTCTGCATTTGGTGTCAGTTGTATTCCCAATCATGAAATGGTTCATAAATACTGTATTGCATCAAATATTCTTCTTAGATAACTTTTTAAATGCTTGTGGCTTCAACTTCCAATAGATAACTGTAAAAATGCATGGTTCTTCATAATTTTACTGAAATATTTTTGACAGAAATTTGTTAAAATGTGACACTGAACTTGGATTGAAAGTGTGTGATACCTCAGGTAACTGGGAATTGTTTATAAAGTGTTGCTTTTCTGAAAGGTCAGTTTCTCATTTCACCAGGGATGAAAGTGAGTGCAGAATTGTCAAAAACAAAAATGTGTTTATGTCATTCCTATGGGCTTATACATCACTTATTATTACTTATTTTTCCTGATCTGTTCCTTGATAGATGAGTATGTTGTCCAGTTGTAGCAAAATAGATAATTTGTAACAGCTGAAGTATAATGGTTCTACTAATTACAACATTTACTTTTTCTGTAACTGTGTTTTGTAAAACCTGAAATAAACTACAAGTTGAGACTTTTTTAGTTCTAGTGTGTATGACTCAAATTTGTTTTGAATCCCTTGCAATTTCTGTTCTGTGTATTGCAATAGTACAGTCAGAAAGTTTACTGTTGATGATCTGATTTCCTTTTCCTTGTTTAAATGAATCCTGTGAGTTATGGGATGATGTGTTTAGGATTCTTCTTGGGTTTTGTGGTGGTGAGCACAGGAAACAGCTTTGTATGAGATGGGGAAAATAAAGCCTTGAGGTGCCACCCAATATTGCTCATGGTAACAAATTCCAGTACTGGTTTTGTTCCATCTTCTCAGTAGGGGGGAGAAAGCGATAATGTTATTGCTTCCTAACAGTTGTGCTTACTAAAATAAAATTAAATTTTTACAAATCTATTTTATTGCAGCATCCCCTTCACTATCCAGCGACTCTGTGAGTTGCTGACAGATCCTAGGAGGAATTACACAGGAACAGACAAATTTCTAAGAGGTGTGGAAAAGGTATGTATTCCTCTGAGAGAGAACACAGCTCCACAGCCACCACTTAATAACTTCCCAATTGCTCCCAAAGGTCTCTTGCTCTCCCTGGGGCTCAGAGCCAGAGTACAGCTAATGGCTGCTCTTAAGTGTCTGAGTTTGTTTCATACCTTTCAGCAGCAGAAAGCAGTTTTAAAATAACTGCAGACAAAAATTAATCTCAGGGCTGCAACTGCTGTGTTTCCCAATCACTGTGCAGTGTTCCACCTGTAGTTTGTGGAGGGTGGCAGTTTTTGTATGGAGTTATAGTTAGAAATGACCACCCTGAATCTTTTGATCAAGAATTTCCTCACACATTTGGTTTCAGCATAGATCCAGAGATGAAGAAGAAGGGAGGCTCCTTCTCTCCAGTGTCTTTTGTTTCAGTATTTAAATCCCATGGTGTAGCAGAGCGTGCCTTCAGAAGAGCACACAGGTGT
Organism: Peucedramus taeniatus; assembly: GCA_013400575.1. Classification (NCBI taxonomy): domain Eukaryota; kingdom Metazoa; phylum Chordata; class Aves; order Passeriformes; family Fringillidae; genus Peucedramus; species Peucedramus taeniatus. The sequence continues at coordinate 301,785 of WBNO01017862.1, read as the reverse complement.
CCTAACTTGCATTTTATAGCTTGTACCAGAATGTGGGATCCTTCAGAAGCCAGGAGGAGACTTTGAAGATGTGATTCCCCAATAGGATGCTTCATCATTCCTGAATACTTTGTTCTCCAGAGAGCCCTCAGTTAGAAATTACAGACACTCGAGACTTAATGTGCTTGTCTCATTAGGACAGCAACAAAGTTAATAAAATCCTGAGTTTTAGTGTAATTATGGCCTGACCTCCTAAGAGGGAGCAGAGGTATTTTAACAGATAGGACCAAAATCCTGTAACTCTTAAAAGTTCTGGGATGTTGTCAAGAGCGGAAGCTTCTGTTTCTGAACTCCTGATGTGTTTGTTGTTTATATATTACAGAATGTCATGGTTGTCAGCTGTGTATATCCATCTTCAGAGTGAGTATAATCCTCTTTTCCATGAAACTTCAAGCTTGTGTTAGTAACAGGGAGGATGCATGTGTGTGTGTGATGTCTCTATCTTGCTGTCAGTAGTTGTATCTAAAAGCCAGACATGCAGAGTTCAGCTTTTGTTATCAATAGTTCAGTCAGTAGCTGGGATGGGGTCTGCAAGTGTAATAATTTGGGCATAAATAAAAAGCCCTTGGGGACTGACAGTGGGGGCTTTGTAAGTTTGGAATTGGGAAATTCTGTGCAAACAAGCTTGAAGTGATTTAAAGTTTCTTTATTCATAACATTTTGTTGTTGTTTTGTTTGTTAGGAAAAACAATTCCAGTAGTTTAAATCGGATGAATGGTGTTATGTTCCCCGGGAATTCACCAGGGTACTCTGACAGGTGAGTTTAGCTCCAGGGGTTCACTTTTACTGGATCAAAGCAGTGGAGTTCTGGGAATAAGCATCCTTAAAAATGAGGTGTGACATGGAATACTGGGGAATGGGGATAGAGAATCCCTGTGTTCCTGTATTTTGATCTCTCCAACCACATTGTTGAGAATTTTTTTTTTGTAATTTAATTTTTTTTTATCAAATCTGCACAGTGTAGGCGTGTTTTACTCTATATAAAACAGCAAAGTCCGTCATCTCTTTGTTTAATTTTGTTGCTCTTTTAAAGGAAGGGTATAACTACTTTCTGCCAGATAGGAACAAATGACTTAGCTGAAGGGCTGGATTAACTTTTCATTATTATTTTTAAAGATCGAATGTAAATGGCCCTGGGACCCCCAGACCCGTGAGTCGGACGAAGGTTTCGTTGTCAGCTCCCATGACAACCAACGGTTTGCCAGACAGCACAGAGCATAAAGAGCCCAGCTTGCAGCAAACAGAGGAGAAGAAACACAGGTTTGTCGGGAGGAGTGTGTTTGAAGCTCAGGGTTTTTATTTATGTTTTTAAAATAGTTTTAAAAGACTCGCCCTCTAAGGGATGCATAATAGAATCTTAAGTCGGGAGTGATGACTGTGAGGTTTTGTTATGTAGTAAGTGAAGCAGATTCTGTTGTTACCACTTAATGTGTTTAAGTCTAAGGAGTTGCTACTTTTTTCTTAAAGTGTGACTGGATACAGAATGTTTGTCTTCAATAAAAGCTACATCTGGTTTTGTTGCTTGTAGTGAATCACCAGCGTCTGAATCAGAAGGTGCTCAGAGCAGTCCAGTGAAAAATAAGCACTCTGAGGATGATCCTGCAGAAGCAGAAGGACATGAGGTAAAAAGACTTAAATTTGACAAGGAAGGGGAAGCCAGAGATGCACCAAACCAAACTGCCTCCAGTGAAGTCTCTTCAGGCATGGGGGAAGAGACAGAAGCATCCTCTACATCTCAGGATAAAGAAAAAGATGCTACCTGTGCCAGACAGCACTGTACAGAGGAAGAGGAGGAAGGTATTTCAGATTTCACTGTTTTCTTTTACTTCCAGGGAGTTGAGATTTTCTTTGCTGGACACCAGTGCTGCTGGGATTGCTGAAGGTTTCCAGTTGTGCTTAAAGAAGAGCTCCTTGTTCATACTTCAATTTTGCATAATTCAGCAATTCTGTTATTTCTTTTTCCTTGGTCCTATGCTCAATTTGGAATTTACACGAGGGTACTTAAAATCATCTTAGGCCATGAATTAGATCAAGGTGCACCAAGAATTCAAGAATCCCTGTGTTAGGCTATCATCAAGTGTTCTCATCCTTTCTCCAGAACGAGGATGGGTCATAGCTCTGTTTGACTGTCTTTATTAATTATGGAATTTATTTAAATACAGATACAAATGTATGTTCTTTCACTGAGGAGAGTGAGCAACAATATCTCCACATCCTATTAGAACAGTAAAAATTATCTCACTGTAGGGCAGGCTCTGTACCTAAGTTAAAAAAAAGTAAATAACTGCAGTTAAGAGACTAATCTATTTTTTACATATTATTTAAAGTTTCCTTGGAATTATTTTTTGTGGCTCTTGTATTTGTACAATGTTCCTGTAGATCATGATGGCTGTACATCTGAAACAGCCATGGTTTCATAATTTCCAAAAGACTGATTCTGAAAGCAAGTGGAGGATGTGGGGAAGCCAGAAAAAGTTACTTCTTAAACTTTGTCTTTATCTGTGAAACTTATAATGTGAAGCTACCTGTTAAATAAAATAACTTTTTTCAGTTGTATGGTGGGATAGTTTGGATATCCTGACAAAGGTGGCTCTGATTCTTTACATCTTCTAATAAAATTGGGGTTTGTCTGTTTTCCCTGTCCTTGGCTGTGAGGTGGAAGTTTTGCTCAGCATAGCTCAGAGTGGAAAGTAGCATGATTAGGGTATGTTGGACAATCCCTTGGTAATACTGTACTTTCTTTGTTCCTAGAGTCCTTCATGTCTCCCAGAAACATTGGTCCAGACAGAAAAGATCAAGACAAAGACAGTGATTCCTCGAGTGTGGCTGAAGAGAGCTCTGAGGAGAACAATCAGATGGAGGAGTCTGAGCAGCCACGGGCAGAGAAGGATTTACACTCTGCTGACAGTGACATCAGTGCATCTGCCACCAGTGGAGCTGACTGCAGTGACACAGAAGAGCTGGGGTCCTGTGCTAGTGAAACTCCAGAAAACTCCTCAGAGACCCCGATGGAAAACAGTGATGAAGCCACAGAAGCTGCAGATGAACCTATGGAGCAAGACTAATTTAAATAAACTTAGAGGCAGTATTTTCCATAAGGCTCCGGTTTTACACTGTATAAATAATTTTATGTAATAAAGTGGACCTTTAGTTTTACAAAAAGAAGCAGGTTGTAAAATAAACTTCTCCATGGATTGAACCTTGAAAGAGTTGTACATGATAAGAACTGTGAATACCAGCTCCTTCAGGTCCTGCTTACCGCTGAACTTTCGTTTGGTCAAATCAGTGGTTTGTGTATAGTTTTTTTTATTTAGAATAAAAGTTTTTAAACTGGAAGGTAATTATAATTTTGACAACTTTTTTGGAGATCACCACACCTAGTTGTATGTAAGCAAGAAAGCTTTTTGTCTTGTCTTTTTCTGACAGCTCTAGCAGTTACTTCATATTTTGGTTACAGTTTCAACATTTGACATGTGAAATTCGGGGTTTCAGGCTGGTTTCCGGATTTTTATTTAAATACACACCAAGAAACCTTCTGTTGTGTGTTTCAAACATGTTCCATTTCACACACACATCTCCACACAGCATGCACACCTCCGTGTACCCTCGCTGTTCTAAGGGGGAAAGGGTATATTTTTCTGTTTCTATAAAAGATAAATACAGCAAATACTTTTTCTATAGGAAAAGACTGAGTTCACCTCTCAAGGCACTTTGCCTCTGGAAAAACAAAAAACACATGAAATCTGGCCCATATGAAACCCTGAAAATACTAACATTGTTGAAAACACCAGAGTAAACACATTCCAAGAGAACTGTTCCAATGACAACATTTTTGTATACTTCTGAGGTGCCTGAGTGAAAGGAGTTCATTTATTTATGAGAAAATGTGCTTTATGTTGAGAACGTTGTAATCAAAACATTAGCTTAAACTTTTGTAGAAGAAATGTTTGAAAATAAAATACCTTGGAAGAAATGAGCAGGTATTTGCCTTTTGGAGTGCTTCTTGGAGCTTGTGGATGTTGTAGAGAAGTCTCAGAGTTCCTCCAAGGTTTGCAGGTGGCATCGGGCTGATCACACCACGGGATGGGAAGGACAGAGACGTGACCCTGGTCATGTTCCTGAGCTACAAGGGTTAGGGGTGCAGAGGAATCACCACGATTTGTATAACATTTTGGAAGTGAACTAAATATTTTTGAACATGCTACTTTGACAGCCAGTGTTACATTTTTTTCAAACCAGCTCAAAGCACAAACTACTGCTTTAAATTCAATATTTTCCAGTTCCCATATTTAAAGACATGCAAGCTGCAACCTCCCAGTCACAATTACTGGCTGCCAAATTTATACCTGTTTCTTCAACTGTACCTTTTTGATATTTAGAATTTTTAAATTTCTGTAAAGTAGATTTTTTGTAGATTGTAATGAGTGCTCACTGCCATTGTGAAACGGTATATAATTGTATAATTTCTGTGTGTAAACTGAATGCTTGGGCTTTCAATACAGTATTCATATAAAGCAATAAATATTAATGTTATGAAATATCTGAGTACATTTTTATCACACTTGTCCCTCTTTGGTTTTAAGTTCATGTACCTGAAGTACAAAAATGACCTCTAAAATGCATGCTGATAGTTTCTTGTACTACATGGTCTGCTTTGTATTGTTTGGGGGAAATTTAGGTTTTGATTAATACCAGAATTAATTTGGCTCAGTTGGACTATTTATAAAGTTATTTCTTGCTGATGTTACCTATCAAGTTGTGAGCAGACAGGATTCAGGGATACGCTTGCAAAAAAACAATTCTTCTTCATCGAGATCCCCTTGCAGAAGGAAAATTGTACTTTGACTCATTTTCATTGTGCTGAAGGGTTGGATGTGTGTTATCAAATTAAAGGACTGAACAATATATTGAAATTAGGAAAGTTTAAGAATATAGTGACATCTTACACTTCTTTTTTTTTTTAATATTTTGCCAATGAGAAAATTTTAAAATTTCTAAGTTTAGAGATTTCTGAAATTTTCTTTAGATTGTTTATTTGTGACGATATTGTCAATAAACTTGTTCTTTAAGCACCTGTGACCTTTCCAGATGTTTGTTTGAGCAGTGTTAGTGCCACTCCTGCAGAGACCTGCAGAGGGATTTGGAGGTATGGATCCATTTCTGTATCTGCAACTTGTTTTAAAGCTAATAAAAATTGAAATAACACTTCAACCTCACAGCAGAGATCTTAATCCTAAATGTGTACCCTACATTTAACGAAATCTGCTTTAAATTCTCTAATTGCACACCCCAGAGCACAGGGCTTCAAACTGAGAGTGGGTTTAGATTGGACAGGGGGAGGAAAGTCCTGACTGATGGTGCTGACAATGCCCCTGGGTCCCTGGCAGTGTCCGAGGCCAGGTTGGAGCACCCTGGGATAGTGAAAGGCTGGGGTGGGATGGGCTTTAGGATCCTCCCCGACCCAAACCATTCTGTGACTGATCCTGTGTTTGTGTACAGCCAAATGGAGCCTTCTCCTTCTCGAAGGAAACGTGAGGTTCAACCCCACAAGACCCCCAGCACGTGCTTGATAGTGTTTCCTATAAAAAAAACTACATGGGACCAGAATAGAAAGTGAAATGCAGTTTGTTATTCAGAATATGAGGTCGAAGTCAGCACTTGATTCTGCTCTTGATATTTAAAAGAAAAGTTAAAAAGTTATTTCCTTATGGTATCCAAAGTTCTCTGTCAGCCTTCATTTTTAAACCTCAGGGAATACTTGAAAGCTTGCCCTAGAGCTTTCTAAAACAGCATGGATCTGGGGTTGTGGAGACTGGATTTGGATTTGAAATGTTCAAAAAAAGTCTTTGAGTTGGGTGAATGGAGCAGAAGTTGCTGGATTTCAGGGTTAATTTATGGGCAGAAACCTCTGCTGAGAGACCATGCAAGGGCATTGCTCCCAGTGGGAGAGGTTTGCTGCAGGACAAATAAATCCTGGAATCCTTTTGCCTGGAATCCTTGTGTGTCCCAAATGGAGCTGGGGACAGCAAAGCCCATGGACCTTTGGGCTTGTCCTTGCCTGCAGCTGAGGCAGCACAAAGCTTTGGGGAGGGATTATTGCTGCTTTTTTTGCATTGCTGACCAGCTCCAGGACTGACTGGGGTTTCTTTTGAAAATCCTTTTGGATCTACTGTGGGCTCTCACAAAGTGAATATTTTTTTTTTTTTTTTAATACAAAAATTGTGTTCTGGAGGTTTCCAAGGCTGGGGCACCTCTGCAGCACCAAGTATTGTTTTTAAACATTTCAGCAGGAAATACTCATAGCTGGAAGAGTAAATTGGAATTGTGTTTCAGCTGATGCCTGGCCTGGAGGATGCAGGAAATGGGCTAAAAAAATAATCTGCTTCAGCCTGTGAGTTGTTTTGTGTGTGTGCTGTCCTTTGCTCAAGCAGTTCACTGAGAAGCTGCATCATGACTATCCTGGGTCTGGTACAAAAGAATCAAGCTTTTATTTTTAGCTTCTTTGTTAATTGTATGTGAGGGGAAAAAAAAAAAAACAAACCCCGAGCAAAAGCCTGACAGAATCTTAGTTCTGTGAGTTTTCTGTTGCAATAGTTAAGTGGCAACACAGTGATTTATTAAAAGCAAATAGATTTTTTCCTAGAATGGATGCCTTCTATTGACTGCAACTGTACAGAACATCCTTCTGCAATTCTTTGGCATTTTTCATGCACACAGTGCATTCTAGGAAGAGTTTAAAGGTTATTTGCATCTCTCTCTGTCTCAGGTGGTGTTTTTCAGTGAGACAAGGGTTACAGATTGCTGCTGGCATCCCTCCATCACCAGTGGGAGGCCCATGTTGTGTAAACGCTTGTTAATCAACTTTTCATCCTCATTCACCTCAAGGACTTCTTGAAGTAGTTCTATAATCCTGTGGGAAGCAAAATATGGGGTGTAAAAAGGGTTGAAGAGAAATCAGAGCTGTGTGGGCCAGGAGCACGATGGATGTGCTGGGATAACACGGAGGGGACAGCGAGCCCAGCCTGTCCTGGCAGGGAGGTCACACAGCTCAGCACGTCCGTGAGGACGAGGATTCCTTGGATAGGTGAGAAAACTCCTGTGCAGGCCCTTCAGGAAACCCGAGCTGAGGAGCTGCTCCGGACACGGGGCAGGGCAGGAGGGGAAACTCGAGATGCTGCGGGAGCGGGGGATGGAGAGCGGCATTCCAGGGGGATGGAGAGAGGCATTCCAGGAGGATGGAGAGAGGAATTCCAGGGGGATGGAGAGAGGCATTCCAGGGGGATGGAGAGAGGAATTCCAGGGGGATGGAGAGAGGAATTCCAGGGAGATGGAGAGAGGAATTCCAGGGGGATGGAGAGAGGAATTCCAGGGAGATGGAGAGAGGCGTTCCAGGGGGATGGAGAGAGGCATTCCCTGATGATGGAGAGAGGCATTCCAGGATGATGGAGAGAAGCATTCCAGGGTGATGGAGCGGGGCATTCCCTGGTCATGGAGTGTGGAGGGATGGAATGTAGGAGAATAGAGATAGTGGTGAAGGTAATCTCACCCCTAAGGAGTTGCAGCTGCACTAATTACCAAGAATTAGGAACAGGCCTGCCCCAGACCCTTAATGGGCCACAGCCATGTCCAATTAGGGTGGGTACCATAAAAGAGTGGGTTGGCCAGGCAGGAGGTTGGAGTCAGAGTTTGTTGCCTGAGTTGTGAGTAGGAAGGGTCGTGAGAGGAGCAGTGAAGGAGGCCTGGCAGTTTCACAGTGAGTTGGCAACAATGGAGAGCGGCATTCCCCGGTAACAGAGGTGTCCCGGTGCTGCCGGAGCTCAGGGCTCTGTGGGTGCAACATTTCGTGTGCCCCAGACAGGAAGGGACAGGGACAGGGCCAAGGAGGGGATGCGCGGCCGGCAGAGGCCGCCTCGGGAACGTGGGATGTGTTGGGACATTGCAGGAGCTGCCACAGATCCCTGTCCCAAAAACAACCCCCCAGGTCGGGCAGCCTTCCTCACTACAGAAACACGGGACGCCTTTATAATTTTAAATCTAGCTCCTTCAAAGCTCGCAGCTTTGCAAACTTTCCTCTCGAACTTCCAGCCCGGTTTCGGTGGGAGCCGAGCCGTGCCTGTGTTAATTCCGTGCCTCCAGGAGATGGAGCTTTAGAACAGACAAACATCACACGGTGGGAAAAGGGACACGGAGATGCTCCAGGAGCAGCAGCCTGACACATGGGAGGTGCGAAAGTTTGGGGTTTTTTTTCTCCTGTCCTGATTTGGGAGCTATTAAGGAGATGCTTTGTTCTCCATCCTCGGAATGAGCGCTCAGGTGCGGCACAGACGCTCCTGCCTGGCCTTGGTGTCACTCGTGTCCCCGGGGACCTCTGCAAGGAGGGACAGTCCCTGCCCCAGGGGCCTCTCCCGGGCACTTCCCACACCCGGGTTCTGCCTTTGGATGTTCTGTTGCTGGGCAGTCCCCAGAAGTCAGCCCCTGCTCAGTGACTGCTGCACTCCTTTATTCCAGGAGTGAGTCATGTAAATTCCCCAATAATTTAGGGAGCAGGAGGCTGGCACGTGTTTTCCTTGAAAAGGTGACTGGGCTGGAGGGTGATGTCCAAACTTGCTTTTTTCTTTGTTTTCCTGGGCCAAAGAGACAATTTTGACTCTTCTCTTGTGCAAGGGATAAACTTAAGTCAAGTAGAAAAACACAATTCTGTTATTATTAGGCTCTTTTCTCTCTGTAATTGTGTAATTTAGAACAAAATTCACTTTAAGCAGCAAAAGAAATGCCTCATATTCCTGGTGCTATTGGACTCTCAGGACAGATCTGTGTATCTCAGAGCCTTACCAGCTTCTTTCTGCTCCTGGTCTTTTGATTATTTATTCCTTTCTGCATTCTCTTTGACTTGTGGAGGAGCTGTGAACCCTGCACCAAAGGCCTCCTCCTCAGATCTCCCTCTGTCTGCTAAAACACCCCACAGAAAATACAGATCTTGACTGTGTCCTCCTAAAGGGGGTTGTTCTCCAAGCACAGGGCTTTGGATTTATCAGGGCATTATTGCAGAGCCCTCACCAGCTTTTCCTCACTCAGGGAGAATGCCTGAGGCACAGGGAGCTGTCTTGTGTCTGTGTGTGACTATGGAGAGGTGGGACCTTTTGGAGCTACCTCACTCTAAATAACCACCTTCTAAACAGAAATATTTGCTTCCCAATCATTGTAATGTAAATTAAAATTTAAGTGTAAAAATACACTTTAAATGTAAACATTATTGTAAACAAATTCCCACTGTAAACATTTAAATGTATAACAAATACATAACAAATGTAAACATTTAAAGTGTTTACAGTGGGAATTTCACCTTTATGTCGTTTTAAATTCTTACAGCATTTAAAAATATTAACAGGAACTTCCAATTTAGGGACTTTATGGGTCTGGCAGTGCAGGGCCTTGCCTGTGGGGAAGGAATTTGCACTTGTGTGTGTCTGATGTTTCAGGGATGGAATGAAGGAGAATGGAGACAGTGATGAAGGCAATCTCACCCCTAAGGAGTTACAGCTGCTCTGATTACCAAGAATTAGGAACAGGCCTGCCCTTAATGGGCCAGAGCTAGGATCACTTAGGGTGGGCACCATAGAAGAGTGGGCTGGCTGGGCAGGAATTTAGGGTTTGTTGGCTGTACTGAGGGACAGCCAGGGCTGGGTGGTTGTAAGAGGGGCAGGAAGGAGTCAGCAGAGCAGTAAGGAGTTAGGAGAGAAGGAGACAGTGCTACAGAATTAGGCCTGTGAGAAATCACTGAGAAAGCATGGGAGTTCTGCAATAAGATCACTTATTATAACACACTTCTGCAGGAATCTCTGCCTGGGACTTGCACTGGGACAGAGGTGACAGCACATTCCTCTCTCTCCACCAGGCTGCAGGGGTGGCTGTGCTTTGTGTGGGTCTGGAGGGGCTCTCCCCTTTCCCAGCACCCCTGGAGTGTTTTTAGCCCAGGCTGAGCTGAGGAGGGCAGGGCAGATGTTCAGGGCAGCTGTGCTGGGTGTGAACATTTGGGGTGATCCATGGACCAGCTCAGAGGGGTCAGCCCTGAGATCTTTGATCAGGCAAAGCCTCTTGCAGGCAGGCTTGGCAGGAATGCAGAATTAAGCCTGACAATAAAAGGGGCTTTTAAAACTTTCTCTTCCTTGCAAGTTTCTTTAACTGGAGCTCCAAATCTTGGCACATTTCAAGGCTTGTGGTTTCTTCCATAAGTCATAGAGAGGGAGTGTTTTATACAACTGCATTTGAAAGAGAGGTGTAATTTTATGTTGGAGTCTGATGCTTTGAAAGTATTTATGTGATGGGGACCTTGTCAGTTGTGGCTGCACAGCCTCCCTGTGACTGGCTGGTTGCTAAAAGCACCACCCCAGAGCCAGTGGTTGCACTCTGGACAGGCTTGTGCACATCTGGTGCATTTTAAACTTGTGGGAAAACTGGACAGCTTTTGTTTCTTTTTTTTTTTAATCACCATTGTTTAAGTCAAGACAATCTTTGTCGAAGAGTAACAATAAAATTATAATGCAGGAGAAAGGTAAAACAGAGAAAAGGAGAAACTGGAGGTGGGTGAGAAAAGGTAGAGGAAGAAGAAACATTTTGTGGCAGAGTGGGAATCCAGATCTTTTACCTGTGAGTACAGAAGGCTTTGCTGCTCAGAGCATGAACCACTGTTTAGCAGGACCCTGTCCTTAGCCACCAGCTGGCTGTGCAAAGGATCTGAGAGTGTCTGTGTGGGGTTTGCTCATCTAAATCTGCTGCAAATGGATGGAGGAGCTGGTTAACTTCTTATGTGAAAGGTTATTCTGCAGCTGAAATTGCTTTAGGTGGCTCAGCTGTATTTTGTCAATAAAATGTGCCATCAATGGAGGAATTGGCAGTAAAGTTCTGTGAGCTTGTAAATGGGAAGCACGTTTGAAGGGCAGCAACAGTGTTTGGGAGATGTAGCTGGCAATTGTATCATCACCAAGGCTGCCTTTTCTCTGGATTTAGAATTTCAGTGTGTTTAATTGCAATGGGCTGATACGATTTACAGCCTGGGTGTGATTCTTTCATCTCTTCTGGTGGCTGTGAGGTGAGCTGTGGGATGTGCAGGAGTTCAGGGAAGGGCAGAGGAGGGTGCACTCCCACTGGACTGATGGATGTACTGGGAACAGAGCCTGTAGCATCTCTGTGAAGCACAGGGGGTCTGTGGGGTGGGCAGGGCTCAGGACATCGAGTCCTTTTTCATTTGAGCCATGTGGGGTGGAGGGAAGGTCTCTCCAGGCAGTGACCTCCACACACACTTCAGCAAGTTTAAGTGTTGATTTCTGTCTCCAGCATGACCACATGGGCCAGGCTGTTCCTTAGTGCAGCTCCTCCTCTGGAAAAAAAACCAAAAAAACCCAAAAAAACCCAAACAAACAAAAAAAAAAACCCAAAAAAACCCCCCAAAAAAACCCCACAATTAGTCTTGATGATAATGCTGGAGGCTGATGCCTTGTGCTTTTTTCCTGATTTTAAGAGCAAGAAATGATGATCTTGACAATAAGACAGTGTGAATCCAGTCTCGTTCTGATGCAGACTTTGTGACCTGGGGTGAGCTAATTTATCTTATTTGCCCACTTGCTGCTTGTTAGCTCTGTTTAGGCTGTATTGAGTGGCACCTGCAGGTTTTTGCTGCACACTGTGGTTGATGCAATGAGGCCTGAGCTTCTTCAGGTGTGTGGCAGAACAGGTGAGCTTGAACAGCATTTCAACAGAACTTACTTGTGAAGGACTTTGCCCAAAAGTTATTAGAGGGCAACAAGCTGTGGTGTGTGTGGAGGGAAATATCAAAATGTGGTGCCTGGGAGCTCCAGGTGCTGTGATCAGCTGCAGCAGGGTGTGTGTGGCAATCCAGGAGGGCAGCAAGGGCTCCCTGCCTTGGAACCTGGCCCTTGCAGTCACACTCTGAAGCTGGTTCCTAGCAGTGTTTAGGAAATGATCTCATTATTTGACAGCAATATGAATCTGCTGTAGCTGGGCTGTGTGAAAGCCTCTCATGAGTCAGAGCAGCCCTGTGGGTGTGTCTGGTACAGAGAAATTCAGGGTCTCCCTTGGCCACCACTGCACTTCTGCAGAGGGTTCTGTGGGCCCCATTTGTCTGCACAAATAAAAGTGGATTTTTGGAGTTTGTTACCATTTCAAGGCAAGCTGAGAAATGAGCTGAGCTGCCACTCAGGGCACAGGGTGAGGTCCTGCTTTCCCTGGGAACACAGATGTGCCCTGGCTTTGTTGTGCCTGGTGCTGTGAATCCCTTCTCCCTGCTGGAGTGCAGTGGTGGCAGAGGGCTGGCTTTGATGGAAATGGAAATATTTGTGGGTGCAGAGGCTGTTCCACCTCTGGCTTTATCTGTTCTTCCTGCTGCTCTGTCCTGAGCAGCAGCAGTTGGGTACTCTGGGACAGAAGATTTGTTAATTTAGCCTTTTTTCAGCCTTAGCTCCTTACTGAAGGGTCCTGAACAATGGAGATGCTCTGGGATTTGTCATCCCAGCAAGGTGGTTGTGCTCAGTTTGGCATTTTGGAGAGTGCTGTCCTGCCTGATGGTAAAAAGAAGGATTATGGAGCAGCTGTGTTACCTCACTGCAGGGAGGGGAGCAAGGCATGGGCTTGTGAAAACTGCTGGGGGATCAAGTGTCTGTCTAATACCAGGCAACCTAAAATAAAAATGTGTATCCAGGCTAGGGAACTGACTCAAGAAATATGGAAATACTAAAACAAATCCTAATTATCAAATCCTAATTATCATTTTCCACAAACCTCAGGAAATAAACAGGTTTGTTCTTTGCAGCTTTATATATATATA